>JFFI01001778.1:5516-15872 GCA_001563125.1 Colletotrichum salicis
CTTTAGAGAATTCTCTATTAATTAGAAGTATTTTGATTAAATTTGGGCTTTTTGGGTGCTTAGTTGATGCTAGTAGAAAAGAGAAGCCAAGAGGGAGCGGCCAAATCTTCTGACCCCCGCGTGACACTCAAGGGGAAAAAAGAAGCTGAACAGGGACAGGCCACGAGAAACATCGGAGCGAAGGAGGGGACGGAGAGGTCGGAGTGCCTTGGTGTAACATGACCAAAGCGCACGAACAGGGGAATGAAAATGAGTAATCTCAACATGTAGACCAGAAGCCTTGCCGTTTGTCGACGCCAAACACACAAACATGCAACCTGCAAGACTGCTGCAGGCCGTTTTTGTTCTCGATTGATAAAGGGGAACGCATGTGGCCATCGCGGATGTCACCGACTCAGTGGGCAGTTGAAACAGATGTGCCGTCTTGGATGCACGCAAACTAAGCGACTCGTGGGACACGTACGCTTGCATGGATACAACGTGCTAATACCTTAAATTCCATGCTACACTAACATGAGGTAGCCAACTGCTGTGAAACCGTTATCTGCCCTGCACGACTCAAGCCTGAACTCATTCGTTCTCATTACACGATGCCTCTTGCTCTCACTCATCCTCAATCAACCGACACAGCGTCTCCATCAAAGGCGATAATTAGAAGTGATGTGTGGACTGAACTCTCCCAAGCGGGTGGGATCATCGATTGCTTGCTGTCCCCAGGATGCTGTCCCTTAACCTAAGAAAACCAAAACTAACTACCTACATGCGAAGCGCGTGACTCGATTTCCTCGTCAACCGCAGGGTGAGAATAGGGAGTAAAATCACCCCAATTCCCATCCGCGAGAAGACTCGCAACTAGCGTCAGGAAAGGGATATCATCAAATCAACGGAAAATGACAAAACGCCGCCCAACCCCCTCGTGGTTCTGACAAAAAAGTTGTCCGTAGAACCCAAAAGTCTATGCCCGTTGCCGCCCCATGCCGAATGAAGTAAGGAAGGAAAGAAGCCGTCGTTATAGTCGTCGTGATATGTTCAGTGGGTGCCGCCGACCGTGGCCGATGTTGCGGCGATGCTTATTATTTGGCCTTCGGATAATTTTGTTCTTTCGTCGCCCCAGTCTCGAATTTCTACCAAGGTCCGACACGCACAGGTGCGCCGTATGTGCCAGACATGAGCTGGTTGAGGATTGAGTTCGGATCCGAGGATTGGTTTCCGGGCTGTTGTCCATTGGCGCCGCCATTTGCCATCCAGCTGACGCTCGTCGCCATAGCATTCATCGCCGTGCCCATGCGTCCGCCCGAGATCTCGTGGTGTTTCGCCAGGGTCTGGTCCCATCCTCCGGTGTGCAGGCTCAGACCGCCCCCGCGCTTAGCCGCCTCGTTGATGACCAGGGCCCAGGCCTTTGCGATTTCGTCATATGCGTTTTCCTTATGGTGACGATACTGTTGGGGTTCCCAGTCCGGAAGGGCGTGGATGATCTTGGTGGCTCCGTCCAGATATTGCAGGGAGACGGTAGTCTGGTTCTCGTTGGGGGGGAGATACTGAGGGGTGAAGTCGAGAAGTGCATCGATCAGAGCCGTGAGGGGTGCCTTAACCCGGTAGTAGGTGTAGTCGGGACTAGTCTCTCCGTACGGAATGGCGACCTTCATCTTGTCCTGGTACTCTTGCAAAACGCCGTGGGCAGCGGCGACTGTCGGGCGAGGGGCGCTGCTGACGACCTCCTGGCCGATGTCAGGGTGACGCTCGCAGATTCGCTCGAGAACGGTTCGCAATGCGGTCGGGTCCAGAGTCTCCAGCAGTCGGGGGAGGGTGAGTGGGCGGCCGACCAGTTCGTTCGAGCGAACCTTTTTCGACGGGCGCTGAAGTTGTCTTGATGAGGTGGATGGGGAGCTTCGTGGGGAGAGGGACATCTCATCGCCGTCCTCGTCAGCCTTGCGCTTGCGGCTGGTGGCCATGTTGTGAAATGGGCTCACTGTTTAAGGGTTAGCGTCTGGATGCACGAGTCGTCGGGTAGCGGGTGCAGAAGAAAATCGAAAAGTGTTTTTCGCCCCATGCTATGCCAGCCCAGGGAGAAAATGGCGATGAGGAAATACTCACAAGAACGAGAGGGAGAGATACGGTTTGGATCGTGGGGATGTTGGAAGAGAGGCGGTTGTGGCGACAGCAACACATTCATGTTGTGATTGAATCCGAAAGATCGGGGGGTCGGAGTCGGGCGGGAGGCTTCCTGCTTTTTGACTCTGGCTGACGACGACAGTTGCGACCAACAACGACGGCGACGACGACAACAATCTAGGTGCAACCAGATGCTTGAGTTGCTTTGATTGAAGATGAGTCGGTCGGGCGGTAAGTGTCGGGAAGAAGACGGGAAGACGGGAAGACGGGTTCTTGTTTGGATTGATTGTTGTGGGCTTTTTGTGAGGAGGGTGAATGTGAGGGGAAAGAAGAGCAGTCGGTAGGAGGATTTGGGCAAAGGAGAAGAAGGATGATGGAGGCGAACGGAGCGAGGGATAGCACCCGATGCACACCTGAGGAAGCGAAGGGGACTGGAGGGAAGGGAAAAAGGGCCTTTTCCTCTTTCAGTGCTTGTACCGCACCTCTCGCCTTCTTTACAGTGGTACTAAGCTGCTGGGGACTAACCTGGTAGGCTTGGGCCTGCTGGACCTTGCTTAGATTGCGGCGTGGGATTTGCTGCTTCAAGCCCTGCAACTGGGTCACTGGATCGCTGGAACCACCTAGACCCAGCTAAGCAGCGTGCGTTGGCTGGATGGAATGCCCACCTATCCACTCTGTGCCGAGTTGCAGGCCTGCAGACACAGAGGTATAGAGAAATGCTCGAAAAGGCCTGGGTACGGGTTTAGATCAAAAGGTGTGCTAATTACCTACCTTACCTTATTGGATCCGACTGCATTCACAGTAGCTTGCAGATGTTCCCGTACCAGAGAGAGGAGCCTAGAGAAAGAGGGTGCAGCACCGCTGGGTCGAGCTGCTGCAAGCCGCCTGTAATATTAAACAGAAGCGGTCAAGGGCCCGATGGATGCCCTATGCCGAAACAGCAGGCACCATCCACCAATGGCAAGCATGTACAAGTACTTACGGTACCTCGACGAGGCACACGACCACACCCTACCGAGGCGGCATTGGTTGTCACTTCTACACTCTGCGAGTTGTTGTGACCGGGGGGGGGCAGCGGGATGGCGGCCACTGGGCGGTTTCGTCTGGGTGACTGGCGGATCCCATTCGTCGGGAATCGCCCGCACGTGAGTGGATGATGGGGGGCGCCAATCCGGCGGCGTTGGCGCCTCTGCCACTGGTGGGGGGTTGTCTCTGACTATTTTTTCCCTCTCCCTCTCGCCCTCTTGAGTCGGGAGTCTCACTCTGAAGGCAAGCACGCAAGGTACCTTGGCTTACCAGTTACAACTCTCCACTCTCTCTTCCGCCTCCTTTTCAGATGACTTTGTTACCTCACCCATTCACCGGAAGTAAAGTACTTATTCTAGGGTAATATCCGTATCGCGCAAGTGGATTCGAACTGTCAAAGCACAATAACCTTCTGGGACAATAGAAGATGGCTTGTCAGAGAGAGTTCAGAGGCGTCGACAAGCCAGTACGGATAGATGCTCATCTCAACTCTCTACGGATACCCTCGCAAAAGGCACTTTAGGTAAAGTAAGGTAAGCGGGTCGCGGGTGGCCCCATTCGCATCATCATCCATGAACGCCTTCCAACCCCTCTAACCTTCTTCAGCGTCCCTTGATGGCAAAGAACCTGGAACTCCCCGGCTACAAAGTGGATGCCCCTCATTGTCCTTGACGACAAGTCCTTAGTTGGTATTTTATTCCTCATTTGCGTCGGGTTACATTGAGCCGCACTGCTCTCTTCTGAATCAAAACAAGACAACTGACGGGCGAAAAATGATGACTTGCAAACAAGCCTATATCCACAGTCAAAGGGAGAGAGACAATAGAGACCCAGAGACTCAAATCTGAGGCCCGGGAAAAAAGTCTGAGTCACCGCTTCTTCTTCTATTTTTTCCCCTTCTGCATCATGGCCACCTTACTGTATCCGCTTCTTAGTCATATAGGACATGAAGGTACTGCCAAATATGCAGGGCGCGAATTTTCGGGCAAAGTGCCAACCTCCTCGACCGCTAAACAGAGTAAGCTCGCTGCAGCCCAAGCTGCCAATAAGTATCGCTACATGTCTGGGTACATCCGTCTGACCTGGGCCCATCCAGGTCAACCTCGGTGAGCAGGCCTCGGCGGCGGGGTGGAGCGGTCGGGACCCACCGAGTGCCGCTCATGCTCTCTTATCGCCTTATCGATTGTGGTCCAGGAACAAAAAAAAAACTTCTGGGCCCAAGCGGCCAAGGGTCTCAATGCGAGATTCTCACGGTGGTTTCCAGTAACATCTCGAATCACTCTCCGTCGTTATTGGAGCACAACCAGTCTTCGAGATTGCAGAGCTCACACCATCTTTACAATGGCGACCGCAGATTCAGGGAAGCGGTCCAAGAAGACCAAGGCCAACACCGAACCCGAAGCTGAAGCCGAAGTCGAAGATGCGCCAACACAATTCCCCGAGTCCTCCAAGAAGCGCAAATCCACTGCCGCCGCCGAGGAGATCGAAGTCGACCTCGAGGCCCCCGAACCCCCTTCGAAGCGTGCCAAGCGTGCCTTAAAAAAGGGCAAGAAGCTCCCCGTCAAGCTCGACAGCGATGACGAGAGGGAAGCCAAGAAGAAGGAGGAGAAGGACCAGGCCAAGGCCGCCGCCCGCTCCGAGCACGGTGTATGGATCGGCAACCTGCCCTTCTTTGTCACCCCCGATGAGCTGCGCAAGTGGCTCATTGACAACTCGGGCGAGATGATTACCGAGGAGTCCATCACGAGATTACACATGCCCACGACGAAGCAGGCCGGCAAGGATAAGCCTTCCAACAAGGGTTTCGCCTACGTCGACTTCAACGACGTCGCGCCCAAGGTCGCCGCCATTGCGCTTACCGAGGCCGAGCTGAGCCGTCGTAAGCTTCTTATCAAGGACTCCAAGTCGTTCGAGGGCCGGCCGAAGAAGGAGGAGGAGACTGCCGCAGCCGGTGGCGCTGGTGCGGCGGCCGCCAAGGAGGAGGCGCCCAAGAGCAGCAAAATCTTCATTGGCAACTTGAGCTTCAAGACGACCGACGACGACGTGTGGCAGCACTTTGAAAAGTGCGGGCAGATCGACTGGGTCAAGGTCGCCACCTTTGAGGATACGGGCAAGTGCAAGGGCTACGGCTGGGTTAAGTTCCGCGAGCCCGAGTCCGCCGGCTGGGCCGTCAAGGGCTTCGTCAAGATCAAGGAGGAGGTTGAGACGGAAGACGACTTCGTCGCCTCCAAGGACAAGGACGGCGACGACGAGATGGCCGAAGGCGAGCAAGACAAGAAGACGGAAGAGAAGAAGTTCAAGCTGAGGAAATGGTGGGTCAACAAGCTGCTCGGTCGCATGCTCAAGATCGAGCTCGCCGAGGACGACCAAACGAGATACAAGAAGCGTTTCGGCAAGGACGCGCCCAAGAGGCAGGAACAAAAGTCCAGGGAAGAGGGCGGCGACGGCGCGCAGGATGCGACCGAGGAGAGGAAGCCGAGGGCGCTCCGGCCCCCGAAGACGGAGAAGCCCAAGGCTCCGGCGGGCGAGCTCAAGGCGCAGGACGATCTCATGGTTGCGCGGTTGACGGGTGCTGCGGCGAAACATACCGGTACCAAGATTACGTTTTAGCGAACAAATCCACACTTCTCATTTCTGAGCAGCATCACATTCTGCATGTCACTCATCGCAACTACGGCTGAACCCCTGGGGGAAATTTACCTGCCAGTGTTAGCCAGCAAGAGAGCTCACCCTTGACCAACTACCTAACGTATGATCTTTCAGCTTCACAACCTTAAGCGCACTAAGACAGGGTCTGATTCGTTGCAGCTCATATCTAGACCGGGGAGAAAAGAAGCCGGCTTCGTTGACCACGTTCTATTGGGCGATCACTAGATCGGTCAGCCACCATCTTCAGCTCCAGCTCGAATGATCTCTACGATCCATGCTATCCCTGTCACGGCCCTGCAACGAGCGACCGCAGCTCCGTGGCCACGAGGGAAGAGACGCGGAAGGGATGAAGATCGCAGCCTCTCGTCCTTCTCTCCATTTCCCTAATCTTCATCAGAATCAGGCTACACGAACTTGCTGAAGCACTGCTACCAACGCAATGGACATCGAGAGCCTTGTTGATCGCCTAGCTAGAAGAAATGCGTTCCTCATTCATCTTGTTCGTTTTCACCGAGAATTACATCCCACGCGCCCTCACGGCTTTACCATCAATGCCTTCATCGTCGACGGAGTCACACAGCCCGTGCCGGCACCATACTTCCCCATACTTCTCGGTAGCTGGCGTGTCATGGCCTATTTCATATTTTGCGATTCATTTGTCGTCTATTATAGAATCCTCTCCTCTCTCTGGTCAAGTTTCAGTGTGGTCATTATCTCCATCATACTTATCCAGGTCATTGCCTTGATCTCTAGAGCGCTTGGGTTAGGAAGCGGTACTTTCACTATTTGGTCGTTGCTTTCCAGTGTCGGTCATTACTTTGTAAGCCCAGCCTCTGCCTGTTCCTCTCCCCCAACCACCCCCTAATCGCTGGCTCATTCGTCTGAAAAGGCCACAAGTTGTCTAGTCTTGGTGTCGAAAGTATCTGCATTATGGCCTTCCATTTGGTCGTACTTCTGGCTCACATACTGCCTGTTCGCCATCCGTCGAGGGCGCTTCTCGTAAAACTATCACGAAGCCTGGAAATTGAAACACCCCGGGCACTTCATTCCCGTCTTCTTCGGACGGTCCGACTGCATACAAATCCCGCTTCCAGGTCCCGATGAACCTGGTATGGATGACCTCCAGATGTGGAAACATCTCTCTTCTTCTATCGCTTGTCTAGAATCGAGGGTGGTTTCTCCCAGGTCCTGCTTCCGAAGGCGCTAGTGAGATTTGAGATAGTAGAAGTAAGTAAACTGAAGATGTTTCTCACTGGTCATCATCCGTTTGATTGCTTTTCGAAAGTGGAGAGATGAAGCCTGTAATACAGCCGGTGGCGGTTCCTAGATGGCTCACTAACACCACATTTCTGCTTCCATAGATCACGGACGGTATCTACAACGGGCCACTAGTCTGCTCCTTCGACGTACCCCAAAGGATCTTGAGACTTGTGGAGAATGAAACTCCAACAAGTATACCGGCTGGTCATGATCCTCGTAGAGATATAATGGAGTTCCGACGTGCTTCTGTCTACCGCAATCTCAACCAAGCAGATTCGCTAAAGGGATTGAGGTTTGTAGTCGGATGGGATACCACCCTGATTTCGATAGTTTCTCTGCTGCCGACAATTATCAGCATTGCCACCGTCGTGGCTTGGCCCGTTGTCGCGGTTTTGAAGTATGAGGCGGATGTGCAGATAAGCGTTCAGACTGGGGCGACGGTGGGCAGCTTCATTGTGACGGCCGGGGCTCTCTTGATAGGTCTGGTTACGCTGTTTGGCGCCCTTGCGAAGTGAGGATCAATAGAAGTTCGCTTATAGATTCTTGAACAATATATAAGATTGTTTGCAAGACTTCAGGGCAGAGCAGGGCATGACAACTGCCGTCATCGGAGTGACGTCCGAAGATTCCAAGGCACGCGACGACTGTGCTTCTTTCAGCCTGGCGGTCAAAATGTGCAAATCCTCAACTGTCTTTCCTCATTGATTCAAGCAGTCAAGCATTCAATCGGATTATGCAGGTCACTGCTGACTGGCTCGGCTGTTAGATTACGTGTCGCACAGTATCTGGTTGGGCTGTCGCTGCGCCGCACATCTTCGGTTTCCACTGCTGTTGAACCTCGTGAGCCTTACTTTGCTTTAGGCAATGCCACTTCGAACCCATCTCCGAACCACCCATGAGTAACTTGCGCTGTTTTGTAGAAGTTTCCACGGGGACTGGCCCATTGTCACTTCGGGCCTTTGCGTCACGTCAATGCAGAAACTATGACAGACCGGAAACGACTTCCTGACTTCCAGGCCTACACCATCGGATGGATCGCCGCTCTGGACAAAGAACTCACAGCCGCGCTTGATATGCTAGATGAAAGACACCAGCAACCAGAAAACTTCATCCAGAATCAACGAGATAACAACAGCTACTCATGGGGTTGGATCGGCGCTCACAACATGATGATCGCCTCCCTGGCCGATGGAAGTTATGGTTTGGTTTCCGCGGAAACGACCGCGACTAGCATGATTCTCTCGCTCCCACACATTCAATTCGGTCTTATGGTCGGTATCGGTGCCGGGATCCCTAGACTGGAAGATGGTGTCGATATCCGCCTGGGTGACGTCGTGGTCAGTCGACCTACCGATGGGTCTCCAGGTGTCGTACAGTATGAATTGGGGAAATTGAAGGCGAACGGCGAGTTCCAGCGAGTCGGTTCACTCGCTTCTCCACCAGCAGTTCTTCTCAAAGGGTTGGCGAAGCTGAAGGCTGACCAGCGACTCAATGGCAATCAATTGCCGAAACTACTGGCCGATGCGCTCAACCTCTTTCCACGTTTAGCGGAACCGCGAGGTAAAGACGCTGCATTTATTCACCAAGGACTTCAGAACGATCGACTATTTGCCGCATCATCGACTCATGTGCAAGTTGGGAGAATACAGAGCCCTGTACATCCGGAAAAGCAAAACCCATTGAACCTCGCTTAGCTTACCTATCATCGTCTTTACGTTTCAACAGTTTGGATCTGGAGCATCATTGTTTTTTTCTTCTTCTCCCAATGGAGGTCTACAAGCAATAGAATCGGCGCCGAGTCGGTCACACATGTTCAGGCCGGAGAAGCAAGATTTCAAAGCATTGCCAAGACTGAAGCTTGCGTACACTGCAATCCTGAAGATGAACTCGAGAGAGAGGACCAACCCGACACTGACCCTGAGATCCCCTATGGCATCATTGCTTCCGGAAACTCGGTTGTCAAAGACGGCATTTCCCGAGAACAGATCCTGCAACAACTTGAGACAGAGTGTCTTTGTTTTGAGATGGAGGCAGCCGGGCTGATGAATGACTTCCCTTGTCTCGTTATAAGAGGAATTTGTGACTACGCAGATAGCCACAAGAATGACAGGTGGCAAAACTATGCGGCGATTGTTGCCGCTGCGTATGCTAGAGAGCTACTACTGGGCATGGAAACTATGAATGTGGAACAAACCAAGCAAGTAGGAGAAATCCTGGGAAAAGGTTAGTAGACAGTATCTTCCAATGGGATTCATGGTTTCTCATGTGTATTTCAGTTTCCCAGATCAACCAGATATTAACTCCATGTGCTCTTGGTTCAATACTATGATTCAGAGGGCCGGCGAAGTCTGGGTTGTTCTTGACGTGCTTGATGAACGAGATCAACTTCGCGAATGCCAGGAAGGCCAAGCCCTCAAAAACAAAGGACTACTGCAATGGATCAAAGCTCTTGTGGAGTCTGAAGGGGCCAACTTTCACGTTTTAGTTACAAGTCGCCAAGAAAAAGACATCCGTCGCGCCTTGCAAGGAAGCATCCCCAGGGACATGCAGATTACCCTACAAAACAGTTTGGTAGATGTGGATATACACGCATTCATCCGATCGACGCTCAGAACATGGGGCGACCTGCCAGACTGGCGAACAAATAAAACATCTCGAGAGAGTGTCGAACGATACCTGACCAAGAATGCTAATGGGATGTAAGCAGAAAAAGGTCACGTTGAAAGTTTGCTAGACTAACATGTGCCACAGGTTCCGTTGGGTATCTTGTCAGCTTTTTGAACTTCGACACTGTTTGAATGACGAAGAACTCCAGACGTCTTTGAACTCATTGCCGGCAACCCTGGACGAGACCTATGCGAGAATACTGAGTCGAATTCCTCTCATACATCTACCGAAAACACGTACAATTTTGCAATTTCTGCTCCATTCGGAAGACCCCCTACATCTAGAAGAGGCCGTCGACATCATTGCAGTATCTCCCGAAGCAAAAGCACCCAAGCGAAGATTCAACCCTGTGTCAAGGTGTTACGGGCTGGACCCGAGTAGTGGATCCGGGCTAAGGCCCGGATTCTACCACCTCTCACCGCGCCGGGTTCGCGTAGGCTCCACCTAACGCTAGACCTTCGCGAAGCCTTCGCTCGAAAACCCTTTTCTTCTTCAGCTTATATTCTATATATTGAAATCACCTCTACGTGGCCTCACGAGGGCTGGGCTCTTAACGCAAGGCCAGACAAAGACGACATATCAATCTACTGCCCTGGCCTGGTAGTGTGTCAAGGGGGCTTCGCGCAGAGTGAAGGAGTCGAC
>JFFI01001778.1:15882-28518 GCA_001563125.1 Colletotrichum salicis
TGGCTGTCACTCAAATCACTGGGTCTCAGGGAAAGACGGTGCAAACTCTTCAGCTCGCGCATTTCTCGGTGAAAGAATACCTTCTTTCTCACCGCCTGAACACAGATCTGTCTCGAGCTTCGGAGGAACATATCGCTAAATCAGTAATGGCGAGGGTTTGTCTTGCATATTTGTTGAGCATGGATTACAGCCTTCTAGCGGCGGACTTTGAATATTCATACCCTTTGGCGCTTTACGCTGCGCAGTACTGGGCTCGATATGCTGCTCGATCTGAACGCTATACAATCTCTCAGCTTATTCGGGAGTTTCTTGGTCACAAGGACTGCTATGAAGTTTGCTTCCAGCTTTTCAAATTTGATCTTGACTATGATCACAAAGTGAGAGAAAAACTCTCATACCGACAGCAAAAACAAAGGAATCATGGTCTTTGCCTCGAAGAATACCTATTCGAACGCGAACGCGACCGTATTGGAGAAGCTGTTAGACGACTAAACACAAGCATGAATGCAGTGATGCAAACTTATCATGGAGGTTCGCTTAAAGAAGAACATGGAAGCCTTCCTCATTTGTTTTACTACTGTGTGTTTGAAGGCCTAGTGATTGCTGTGGAGGAGATCTTGAAGATGAACCCCGACGATATCAACGCAAACAGTGAGAGCGGTGGTACGGCTCTTCAGGTTGCTGCATTACATGGTCATGAGGGTGTTGTGGAAAGCCTCATCAATAAGGGAGCAGATTTAGACGCACGAGATGAGCGAGATGGCACCACCGCTCTTTAGGCTGCTTCATCCAACGGTCAGCAAACTTGGATGCACTTGACGGATCTCGTGGCACTGCTCTTTGGGCTGCTTCATTCAACGGTCATGAAGGTATCGTGAAACTTCTCCTTGACAAAGGAGCAGATTTGAATATGCACAGCGAGCATTACGGTACAGCACTTGCGGCTGCTTCAACCCATGGCCACAATACCGTTGTACAACTTCTCATCGAGAAGGGAGCAGATATAAACCCCCGGGCCGGGACACCATGCAGTACTGCTCTTAGTGGTGCTGTTTCAAATGGCCATAGTGATGTGATGGACATCCTGCTAGAGGCAGGAGCGGTCGTAAGTCTGTCATACATCAGTGCCGACGTTCTAGCTCGTGCTGTGGGTCATGGGTATAGGGCCACTGTCGAAATGCTTCTTAGCAAAGGTATCAAAGTCGGCGAACAGGCACTACAAGAGGCATTCAAGGGCATCTCCCCAGAATCAGCGGCATGCTACTCGACAATATTTCCGATGTGGACGCAGTTGCATATTTTAGCAACGCTCTTCTTCCAGCTTCTTATGAAGGACACTACGATCTCGCAAAGGCACTATTAGAAAGAGGTGCAAAGACTCATAATACAGACGCCCACGGAATGACTGCCTTGAGCCTTGCGGCTGGCAAAGGGCACGAGAGCATCATCAAACTCCTTCAGTATGAAGCGCTGAGCATCATCAAAAACGACTACAAATGCCACCCACTCTATGCTGCATCTTGTGGAGACCATGCCAAGATCGTTCAGCTGTTGCCTCTGGGGAACATCGATGTAGACATCATCTACAAAAGTGTTGTGGCAGCACTTCAGTATGGCACCTGGATGCGGCTGAGCTGCTTTTCAGACACTTATACCCTCGTCGACTTCGACGACTCGACATACAGCATGAGCTTCTAATAGAAGCGTTGAGACATGCGGTTCATCGGGGAAACCATCACATGGTGAAAGTACTGCTTGAGATTGGGGCAGATGTAAACACGACAGACGAAAACGGAATCAGCTTGCTTCATGGGATTTTTGCACCAGGAAATCAAGATTTCGAGGGAGTAGGATTCAGTCAAAGATTAGCAATGGCTGACCTTCTTCTTCAACATGGCGCAAAGGGCAGTGGGCAAGGGTTCATCGCAGAATCCAACATGGGAAAACAGTACACTGGGATGGTGCGTTTCCTTCAATCTAAGGTGCAGTTAAGGCAAAAGGCCGGGAGTCAAAATTCTATTCCATATCAAGTAGCCCTTCAGACGGGAGAGGACAGGAAAACCAGGTTACACATATCTCGGTAAGATAAACGACGGATCATATTTGAAGAGCCTTTCTCGAAAAGTATATTAACCCTTGCACTATTCGATTACCTGGTCTCCACTACTGCGATACCAAGCTAACTTAGAAACCATGTGCAAGAACCCAATTTAGAATACAATATGCCCGATACTGAGTGTTTTTGTATTTCAATCTTCAGCCTTTGTGGCAGAAAGTGACTAGCATATCCCATCGACTGTTGAGATGACTTCGATACATCAGTACGTGCTTGCCGTGAGGGGGCCTAGTAAATCATGCATGATGCCATCATTGTCTATATAGAAGTTCTCTTAGTTCCGCCCAATACAAGGTAATTGGTTAAACGTAAACCTGGAGAAAACTGGAGGCTTATGTACCGACGTCATCTTCTGACGGAATGGCAAAAAACCACTTAACATACCCTTTAAGGCGCCAGGCCTGACAGTCTGACGGGATCCACCAGACTCCTGCTGGTATTAGAGGTCATATGTGCAGAGACTACCAGACAGGTCAGAACCGATCCCCTGTTACAATGCACACCTACGTTGGAGCTGTTCTTCTATAAATCTCTCACTTCTCGTCGATGCTCTCTGACACAACCCCACTTCTTAGTTTTGCCGTCTTGCCAGTGATTACGAGCTCTACATCACGATTCGCTTCCCTCGACAATACTTAAAGCTGGGTAAATCAAGTGGGGTACAGATTGTCTCTTCACAAGATGCGTCACTCGACGCGGCCAAATGCACATTTCGTCACGAGAGCTAGAACATCGACACAACGTTTGACAGACAGCGATACACGTAAACATTCATGTTCGATGAACTTCCCGTTAAGTTTCTAAAAACCATTGTCCTGAGATCCTAGAGTACTCGAGAGGTAACTTAACGAAGCGAAGGGAAGCAAAGGCGTGTTGAACACCTGTGCGAGTATATACGAGAGAGTGTTTAAGCAACCCGGCCGCAGAAATGCAAAACATAATTCCTCCGTCATGTTGCGTTGAGGACATCATGATGCCCGGTGACGCGTTGAGACGCCAATTCGTGTTCTCACCAAAGCAATCTGTGATTTACTCTCCTAAAACCACGTTGTGGTCTCCGACTTCTTTAATCAGTAGTCACTCCCGCGACTGATGATCTCCTTGTTGTTCTCGCGGAGTAAGATCGTCTATATCTGTTAGTCCCTCTGACATACTCTCACTACAGCCCCATACTAAGAATACGTAACTTACATGCTCGAACTGCGCGGATTGAGATCCCTTGATATCCGCAAGCGGTGCATACGACTCAAGGATGCCATGAGACTCAAGAGATTTAAGCTGCCAAAGACGTGTCAATATAGGAACGATTCTAGCACCTCGAGATACAGCAGAGACTTACACCAGCCAAGTACCGATCCAAACCCAGACGGTCAAGGTACCGACGGCAAAAGACGATGCTTCCGAATTGCTCCTTGATCGTCTTATACAGACGATTAGCAGAGGCGAAAGGCAACTTCACCTGAGCAGGGGCGTCGTAATCCAGCTTGTATCCGTAGATACCGACCTGATCCTCGTTAGTAGTATTCTTTCCACGACCACAGCTTTTTCAAGTTCCAACCGAAGACGAGTGGAGAGCAAGTCCACAAGGAACAAGAACCTGGAAAAGGGGAGAAAAAGAAACTCACATCGTCATACAACTTCCCACGCCCTGTAGTCCCAAACGTCTCAATCGCAAAGATCTCCCCCTCCTCCATCTTGGTCTGATCATTGTTCTTGATAAACGGAATCGACTTGCCCGCATGGATTTGGTACCGCGCAATATCATGCGCGCAGATATTCCGCACAGGGTTGACGGGGTAGATCTTGCCGCCGACCTCGACCTCGTAGCTCTCCATCGTCTCCTGGATCGCGGCGCTGACGTCGCAGATGCGGACGTCGATACCAGCAATCTGTGACACAACAACGTTAGCCAACGCTCTCTTGTATTTCTCAACGAGATGGTGAGTGACAGTTTACGCGAAGGAAAACTGACCTTGATCCCACTCTCCGTAGCATCCCTAACCCCAGCCAACAAACTATCCCAAACCGGATCAAAACTCATCGTAAACGCACTATCCACAATCCACCCATTCACATGCACCCCAAAATCAACCTTCATCACATCTTCATACTTCAACACCACATCCTTCTGCCCCGGGTTCGGCGTATAATGCGCAACCTCATGGTTAAGACAAAGTCCCGTAGGGAACCCCATCCCAGCCTTCAACGCATCACCAGCCACCGACCCCTGGTTCCCCAACAAACTCCGCACACCGTCCTCGATCCCCGTAGCGATCTCGAGGAGGGTCTGCTTGCCGGGCTTCACCGTCTCTTGAACCCACTGCCGAACCTGCCGATGAACCTCGGCGGCTTTACGGTAATCGTTTAGGAGGCTCGGGTCATCGAGATGCGGGCGGGATTGGTATCGTACCTCCTCAACCGTCGTGCGCGCGGTGTTGACGCCAGTATCCGCATCCGTGTCCCGGGCCTTGGTGTAAGCCTGCGCTTCACCAACCGGGTATGAGCCCGAAGAAAAAAGCTCGCTCAGCGGCACCCTCGGAGGGTCAGATTGCTTCATAGCAGTCGCCGCGGCAGAAACCTTCTTCTTCTTCTTTCTAGGCTTTCGTTTCTTCTTCTTGGGTCCATTATCGTTGTCGTCGTTGCCACCACCAACTGCTTCATTCAGCGATCCGGAGCCAGCAACAACTTCATCTTCATCATCGTCGCCGTCGTCATCGCCTCCGTCGCCGAGGCTGCCGTCCCCGTCGCGGGAGAGGTGCACGCCGCGCGGCTCTCCGCCGGAGGAAATGCCGGACGAAGTGGATCCGCCTGAACGACATCAATTAGCAATCACCGGTGAGTGAAGACCGAAAGAAAAAAAAACCCCCAGTCTTTGGATAATTACCATTGCCTCCGGGAATCTGATCTTCGGGTGTCTTTGAACCCATTCCGACATGAAGCCTACGAGTCGCGAATGCGTGGTGGAGTCGAGGTCTGCTTCAGTCGTCAAGATTGGTGGTGGTGGTGGTGTAAGTAAGTGAGAAATGAGATCGGGAGGGGGGGATGAGAAGTTCAAACGCAAGAGCTGTTTTATTGCTGCAAGATTAGTTGGCGGTGGAGATTTCCTTGACGCTCGTCAAGCGAAGGGCGTCGGACGGATTTTTAATCCACCCAACATGAACAGGAGTGTGGGGTGAGATTCCTCATAAGGTGAGAAGGTGAAGCCGAACGGGATGGCAAGACTAAACGACGTGGGCACCATTTCCCGAGACAGCCACGGATCGGCCTTCCCCAAACACGGTTGTCGCTAAAATCACCCTATAAGATCAACTAACCATCAAGTCATTTAAGGTAACACTTTCCAACCTAGGTCTTACCTCAAATGATCACAGACAAAACGATGTAGGCGGCGAATGTTGAATATAAAGAAATGGAATTCCGGCTGTCTACAGCATTGTCAACCCATCATGTTCGACCCCGTAGCCCAAGCCGTGTTGCCCAATTCATTCAAACGAAACCATTCCACTCTCAAAGCGTAACCCGTTACCATTGTATAGTACAATTACATAGACTCCGTATAAACATCACCTAGTCATTCGTACGCCGCGTCAGTTTCGCCTAGTAGTGACGATGACGCCTGGAGCGACCGGCGCCTATGTCGATGCGGCTCATTTCCTGCATCAAAGCCCACTCGTTATCGCCATTTGCGCCGCTCATGATGGGCAAAGGGACCTTGGCCGGGATCGGCGGTGCGCCACCATATCCACCTCCAGGAGAGTTACCATACTGCGGTGCATGATTCTCGCTGGGGTAGTCCCATGTGCTTGCCCTGGGAAGACGCGGCGGCGTAAAGTCGCTACCATGGTCTTGGTAGTTGTGTGAAGAGATAGGGGCCAGGGGGCTAGAACCCGCCGGTGATGTCGAAGGCATGGCAGACATGCGTTGCGTCTTCTTCTGCAAGCGGTTCCGACCTCCACTCGGCGGGGTACCCGGGACGTGGTATGGATCAGAACCGTATGTGACCGGGGATGCTTGAGATTGAGGCCGACCTGCAATCCGCAATTGCCGGCGGCCAGTCGGGGCCATCGCCTGAGTAGCGGCCGGTGACGCTCGTGAGCGGACAGAAGCCGTAGCTGGGGTTTTGGGCCCCTTGGGCTCGGGTTCCGGCGCCCATGTGTCCATAGGCAGGTGATCTGAAGGATCAATCTCACGTCCATCGTGAGTGATGATCTTCTCATCAGGATCCGGCCGTGAGACGTTGCTTCCGGTAGCTGAAAGCGACGGGTTGAGAGCATCGTACGAATCTGGCCCAAATGGGATGCCGGACAGTCTCCGATGATCAGACGGAGGCGGCGCGGGACTAACAGACTTCCGCTTGATCGTGTGATGAGGGTTGGGAGAAGGTCCCCGCGACCTCATGTGCTGTGGCGGCGGCTGAGGCGAAGCTCCTCTTCTATCCATTGACATGTTCATAGGATTGGGCGATACGCCCCTCCTGGCGCCGTGGGGGTTTGGCGACACGCCTCTTGCCATCATCGGGTTAGGAGACGCACCCCGACCTCTCATAGGATTGGGCGATACACCCCGTCCCCGGTTCATATCAGGCTGGGGAGCACCGTACGCCACAGAAGAGCGGTTGTTGTATCCTGGTGGAACATACGATTGGTTCGAGTAGCTTCCGGCGTAACCGACTGGCTCACTATGTTGTCTTCCACGGGTAGGGGTGGTCATGCTCTGGTCGGTGTAGCGCCGTTGCTGTTGACGTCTCTCCTCATAGATGCGTTCTGAAATATCCTGAGAGACACTGTGATCGACGCCTGGCACTAAAGAAGATGGCACGGCGGGCATGCCATGAGCTGTGACTTGAGTTCCTGCCAATTCGGATCTCTGCGAAGTGTACTGGTTCTGGCTTCGTGAATGCGAGTGGTAAGACGATCCGTCCATGGGACTTGGGGCGAAGTCACGCGAAGCGATAGGGGAGGCTTGTTGATGGCGAACCATCTCGTCAGCCCGATAGGGCTGCGGTGAAGTACTGTAGTGGCCGGGAGAAACATTGCCCCTGCCAGCTAGAACCAGCTCGTCGCCTCTTGGTTGATAATCTTGCTGGTAGTCTGGCTGCGGCGATATGCTATAGTGGCCAGGAGAAACGGCGCCTCTTCCTGCGAAGACCAATTCATCACCTCTCGGCTGAAACTCGGGTCGTGGGGAGGTGCTGTAGCGTCCGCCTTGTCCCATCTCATCCCCTCGGCCATAACTTGGCTGCGGTGAGTGGCCGCGCTGGCGAGACGAGCTCGCGCTTCCCCTTCCGCTAATGTTCAAGGGCGCCGGACTGGGAACCTGATCGTATCCTTGATCATATCCCATTTCGTCATACTGCGGCGTATGGGAGTTTCGGCACCGAGTCATCTCCGTCGACTGATGATGCTGTTGTTGCGGTGGCGGCTGGATCTGCTCCTGGCGGTAACTTGGCTCATCGTACTGGGGTGCGCGAGAAATTCTGCGTTGAGCATTACTCGCGGCGGTGTTGGGAGACTCCGGTACATCTTCGACTGTCGGTTGCATAGATCTATACTCTGCGTGGGCATCATACGAGTGATGTCTCGGCGGCGTTGCTTCGTGATGACGTTCTTCAGGAGCCGGCAGCGCGTTTGTGACCGCAGGTGCGGAATCGAAGCCACGGTACGTAGGTCTTCCAGGGTAGGCTGCCGTAGAAACGGACGCCCGATGGGCCTCGTTTCTGAGGACATCCTGCCTCATAGCATTAGCTGGCTTGGGAGGCGTGTCATAGGCACCCCTCACGACCATGTCTTGTGAGTTCCCGCTGTTGTGCCGGCTTCTGTGAGCGGGCGGAGGTGGTGGGCGATCATCATCAGCAGGCGAAGCATGGCGCTGATCTTCCAAATAGAGCATATCGCGCGGCGGCTCGGAGCCCTGACGGTAGTGAGCCTGGTTGACAATTTCCTGGGATGAGTATCTCGGGCTGTAGTCTCTGTCGTCATCGTGGGAGCCAGGGCTGTCATAGCGCTCATGTCTCGGCGTGTGTTGTGGTGTAACTTCCACAGGCGGCAAGGCAGCTTGGGGTGATTGCGCATGCAAGTCTTGTTGGCTAGACCAAGCGTCTGGAGCGGGGCCGGTGGTGTACTCAATAGCTTGCAAAGGCGATTGCGTAGGTATCTGAGGAGGCTGTTGCTGTTTGGGGCCCTTGGGCATTGGCCGCGACCCAGAGAGACTGAGCTCTGAAGCTGTTGGCGAAGGAACGTTCATTTCTTTGGGTCCTCTGGGACCTCCGGCTCGAGGCGGGGTTGGTGCCAGATCCGGGGCTGGGCCGGCGGGAGCTTCGCCCGTGAAGGGATCGGATGGCAGCGGTCGACGCTTGATCTGCTTTCGGGGAATGGTACCGCCATAGTTATCGGTCGGCTCTGCGTCGACTGGCCTGGGCTTCGCGACAGGCTTCTCGGGTTTCGGCCGTTGGTCGTAGTATGTAATCTCCATGCGCACCTCGCCGGCGTACTTACCCTTGAACGCCAGGTTGCGCCAGATGTCATTCTGGCCTCCACCTGGTACGATGATGTCTCTGAGGTCAATCCATGTCTCACCGATGAGATCCGTCTTCTTGTCGTCGTGAAATACAGACACCTTGAGCTGGTAGTAATCTGGTGAATCGTGGACGGCGAAACGAAGCTCTTGGTCCCTAAGAAGGCAGTGTCAGTAGGTGGCCAATTGTTAATAGAGCGGAGTACGGAAGACAAGGCAAAAGTGGTTACCATCTGGGGGTCTGGCCTCCTCGAATATCTGTTGTGGTCCTCTTTGCTTCCTTGCCGAGACGAGCGGCGCAGTAGGGGTCTTGCTTTCCAATGGTCTTGCGATTGGGCAAATTCTTTGCGCGGTCGACAATAGCGACTAGAGTTCCAATCAAGGGACCGTCGACGGTGGGGTCGGCGAAGATTCCGGCCGTGTGCATCCCATTGAGGGGGTGAGCTTTGGATTTGGGTGCCGCCATGGCTGCGGTGTTTTGGCGGTTGCTGTTTGCTGCGCTGTTGTAAGAAGTGGTTTGTTTACAAGTTCAAATCCGCTGTAATGATGTCAAGTCGAGAGAAAGGCAGTGAATCAGGGCTATCGATGAGCCACAGAAGCGAGAGAGAATAGCTTTTCTGGAAGCTATTTACATGGGAGTCGAGGGGCCTTTGGAGACGGGTATCAAAACAATCGAGGTGGAGGAAAGTAGATGTGACGGTGGAGCGCACCGGGAGCAACACGATGAACAAAAAATGAAGATCTGGATGACGGATAACGAGAAGGAAAGGAAACCGAGGACGTAGTCAAACGTGAATCAACGCTTCAGCCGAGGAATGAATGACAGCGGCAGCGGATGAGGTGGAGGAGGAGAAAAGAGGTGGAAGCGTGAGAGAGAGAGAGAGAGTATGTGTGAGATGAAAAGACACAGAGAGTGTGGTGGTGGTGGTGGGAGCGACACGGCCAGAGCTGAGCAGGTGCGGTGCGACGTTGGCGGGTGATGAATGATGTCGCTCCAGGATTGTTTTTGGCGGCGGGCGACATGGACATGCAAAAAGACCATGCCAATTGGAGGGCAGGTGGGGCGGAGTTGTCGAGCCAAGGTACCTCGCCTTACAATGTTATGTTGAAGGTACCTGAATGACACCTTTTCGTCCTGGGCTTAGCTTGGGACCTTGGGTACCTAGACCTCTTACAGCCCTGGACCTGTCGAGTCTCCGGGTATGAGCTGCTAACCTTCCCGTTTTCTGACTGCTGGGATGTTAACCGTCCAACCTCAGCTCTCCAAAGTTTTACTATGTACGCCCTGCGTTTGGCCGGTTCGGCTGGGCTTAACCTGATGTAAGGTATCCGTCAAGATGTTCACAAGTTCCGTATCCGTCTTTCGTACCTTGCGAATAGCAAGCGATTAGCAGGCTGGATTGACTGCGCCAAGGTACTCCCATCGGCCAGAAAAACCAGAGGTGGACCGCACTGTGCGTGCAGGGGCCGTCCCAGGGCCGCGCGTGTGGTGGCTGGGCGAATGAGGGGCGACGTGTTCCCCACCTATGCTCCACCGCCAACCTGGATTGGGAAATATGTTGTGGCTGGTCGGGCTGGGGGGGACGATGCCACCGAAATGCTGCAACCGCTTGCAACTGTTTCTCACCATGACAGGTTTTTTTTTTTTTTTCCACCATCTCAGGTACGAAAGTACTCCAGGAGTCCAGAGCTCAGAATCCAGGCACCATGAACCAAACAAACGCCAGAAGCGGGCTTGCCAGCACCCGGTCTGAGACGACGGATCAAGGAAACCGTCGTTGTTTTTATTCGGGGTTCAACATGTCAAGTGGGGATGGCAGCACACCGAGTGACATTTGACTGATGCCTGGCAGACTGCAGTCTACGGAGTACCAATGTATGGATGCCTCCCCCAGACGAATGCAGATGAATGCAGAACCAACAAATCATGCCACTCATGGTTCGGCACTCCATCTTGGGCCGTATCACTCGACGAGAAATCCGGGAGGCTGGTTATGTCTACAGACGTCCAGGCCATGTCTTTTTTTCTATCGCCCTCATCTCAAAGATTGGCAGGGCTTTCAATACCAGGAACCCCCAGGACATTGAGAGGTTGTCCTCGACTGCTACAGGGTTCATGTGCCGTAGTACAGGGGTACGCGAGCTGAATAGCAAGGATTCAAGATTCCGAAAAGGCGCCCCTCCCAAACCTTTTTTCTCATCTTGCCGTCATTTCACGGTCCTTACCGCCGGCCATCTCGCCTCGCTTGACGACAAGCCATGTCAAAGATGCTACCCGAGCCCCCATCAATTGCTTCCCGTGTCTGCTCCGCTGGCTCTCGACAGGGGACTCGGGAGGGGTTCAAAGTGAGAGAAAGAGAGGCCAATATGGCATTCTCGAACTGTGCCACTCGGATTACTCTATTTCTCACGGAATATCGAGAATTGGGTCCAAACCCGTGACTCGCTCCATCGCCCATGGGCACAGTATGGGAAAAAAATACGCACAGAAAAGACCACAGGCTGATGCAGACGACGTGGTCAAAAAAGTTGAAACATGAGATTGAGACCGTTGCATAACTCTGCGCTGTCACTGTACTGCTTGCGGGATATCAGATGGTTCTCCAAGTGAACAGGCGGTTGGTGTCTGAACTAGGGTAGCTCGACCTCCAAGTCTGACGTCTCTGAGCTTTCATTGCCACCGCTAATCACCTCACCAGTCTGTCCTCGACATTCTCAAATTTCACTTGAAATCCGACAGCATCCTTCACAGTCGCGGAGTTGAACGAAACTCAATCCGCATCTTCGGCTCCAAAAGCATTCTAGAGTATACCGGATACGCGAGAAGTTCTGCTGCGGACCTCTCTCAGACAGGCCCTCTCCAGCTTTAGCCATGGCCCGCAGCTGCAAGCAGGGTACATGCACATCATCCCGGACTGAGCCTCACTGGCTGACGCGCTCAATGGGCCCCAACTCGCCAAAACGCCGCCCCAATGAGAGATTCACAATGGGATTAAAGGCGAAACAAGCAGGGCCCGTTAACGTGAAGCATTCCCCAGAAAAGCCCGAAACCGCCAATCAGAGAAACTCCGACTTTCGCGTTCACGACATCATCTCTGGCTTCTTACGGAGTACGGCTCCAAAGCTCCCTCCGCCAAGAGCTGAACGCTGACGACTCCCGTCCTCCCCTCCCCGCGGAGACCAAAATAGAAGCACGAGAAAATCAAAAGAACCACAGCGGATCGATCGGCCCGTCGCTCATCTTTTAAGCTTTAAACAAATATAGAAGAATTCGCGATCCCGTCAAATTGAAAAGATCACCCTTCACAGTGGGGTCCGTCCGCTAGGATAGAATGATCGATGCAGCTTCTTCTTCAAGAACTCCCCGTCGGCATATCACTCCTCCGCATCGAATCGAATGTGTTCTGAAGACACTTTATCGTATCTACTTACATAATCCTCCGTGTAGGATCGCGGGATTGCGTACATCATTACGACTCTCCGCAAATGTTGATCAAGACATTCTAGACGCTCGTCCATCCACGCAATGGCATGTACAATGACGATGAGTCTAGTCTCCTTCACCCCTCCCCGGCCGCTAGAAACCATCAAGATCCATCCTCAGACAACGACGCATATTTCCGTTAGAGTAGTAAGTAAAGATGCATCTCTTGTAAGTCTGTCTCAGCCCCGAAAACCACAGACCTCTACTCCGTACATATCCAACGTCTCACTCGATCTTCCAGAGCCGCCACACAAAAACCAGCCATGTTTCGTTTCTAGCTCTCCCAGACGTTTGGTTCCGTCGCACTGTCCTCGGGCCAATGGTCAATGGGTCAAGCTTGCCTGGCGCAGCAAAAAAAAAAAAAAAAAAAAAAGGGGGAACAAAGGGCACTGCTTGACGTTGCACAGTGTCCGTGTTTTAGCAGCTTTTTCTTTTGCTACTCTTGGAACGATAGAAGCCCGCTAATGTAGGTGGTTCGTCTGGTCTTCCTTTTTGTCTTCTTCTACCTTTTTTTTTTTTTTTT
>JFFI01001778.1:28981-55741 GCA_001563125.1 Colletotrichum salicis
GCGGAGCCTGGGGGAGGGGGGGTTGGATCCCTGTCCCCAAATCTAGATCCTCTCGCGCGTCATGTGCGGAGTACATTCCGATCCTCGATACGTGAACAATTCACTCTTCCAAGATTTCCTTCTCTAGTGATGGCATTCTACCTGTTTCTGTTCATGTTGATGCCCATTGATACCATATATCTTCACACTGTAAAGATGGAGTCTCGGGCAATCTTACCAAAAACTCCAACGCCTGAAAGTGGGTTCGTGGTTCTGATTGGGCATCGTTGAGGGGAGGTTGGGGCCGCTTTGTGAATCTAGTTTTTCCAACGCAACACGTTGTACTCCGTACGGCGTATGCCTATCCGTAGGTTGTGGGCTTTTCCCGACCTTTTACTCTACATGGAGTACTTGCTACGCAGTTCACCCCGAAGAGAAAACGTGGGCTGTGGTAGGTAGAAACATTCGATGACGCGCTGAGCTCGTAGGAGGGATGTTGCCTGTAGTTCAACTCAGCTCAAATTTGCAAAGTACCTGATAACGCTGTTGCTGAGCGAGCCTGAGGATAGTTGGGCACCAACCCAAACGCATAGGAGACGGTGTCAATGGGTCTTCGGTGTTGTCATGAGCACATTCGGGACAACATAGTTCACTAGGTGAGGTTTGGAACGCAAAAAGTTGGGCATAGTCGCCATGCCACTCAGCGGACTCAATTTTGGCCCTGATCCAGTTTCCCAGTGTCTACAGACAGTGTCGTAAAGCCAACTTCAAGAGGCCGGACAATTATTCTCCCAGATGATTTCCGATCAAATGAACGCTCCGCCCGCATACCTCCAGCAAGGGCAAATGTGAACGAGGACAAGTTCCGTATCCGGTCCGTACATTTCGTTCCAATGGGCACGCAATATGCCTTACAGTAAATTCTAAATGACGCCTCTCAATCCTTCCACTCCAAAAGCTTGCCAGCTTCCAAAACGCCAACCATATCGCCCTGTTCCAAAACGGCCAGGAGGGAATCCGAGGTGCAGACGTACTCGCCGTCATCCGCGGCACCTTGCATGCTTCTCACAAACTCCACGGCGCGACGTATCGTCGTGCCGGAGGAGATGGAGAGCATCTCCGCCCTCGGCACCATCAAATGGGGGATGTCTCTCAGGGACCGTGTGAAGTCCATCGTTGCCAACTTTCTGATGCGGCTCGGCGATGCGACGTCATTCCCAACCCGGACCCAGCCCGACGGCGAGTCGTACGCGGCACGGAAGAGGTCCGCGCCGACGCTGGTGTCCGCACAGAGATGTTCCGAGTCATCAATGTCGACCCAGGGAATGGCCAAGTCCAGGATTGTCTGAGGTTTCCGGAACGCGGCACCGATCGCACCACCCGGATGGTTCTTGGAGAACACCTGTGCGACGCTCGGGTGCAGCTCCTGCGCGGCGGCAATAGCAAGGGCGTCGCCGACGGCCAAGGCAACCGTTGTGGACGTTGTCGGAGCCGAGACACCAAACGACGATGTCTCACTTTCGTGAACTGGTGCTGGGAGAAGGATCGTATCCGGTCGGAGTTTGATAAGCTCGCACGTGTCAGGTCTCGTATGTCCGGTGAGGATGACTAATGATGACGGCTTGTCCAAGTGTGGTAATAGGCTGAAAAGTTCGGAAGTCTTTCCGGAGAATGTGATGAAGAGAAGAATATCGTGCTTCTGGATAATGCCCAAATCGCCGTGCAGAGCATCAATTGGGTTCAGGAACACGGATGTGAGTGAAAGGCTGTTGAAAGTCGCGACGAGCTTGTTCGCAATGTGACCAGATTTTCCAACACCGGTGATGATGAGCTTTCCCTTCTCACCCTTGTGCCGTGTGATTGCCGCAACTGTTCTGTTAAAGCCGTCCCGGGCGACGGGATCTGTCTCGTATAAGTTTGCGACTGACCGAAGTGCTGCGGCTTCTGTCTTGAGAACGTGTGTTGCGGCATGAAGTCTATCCTGGACTTTGGCGGAACTGTCGTCGCTCTCGGGGAGGTCGTCGGGCGATCCAAGACTAAGTTCTTCCAATTCCTCCAAAAAGTCATCTTCTGGGGGTGAGACTGGTGGCGAAGGAGGCGAGGGAGGCGGCATTGAGTCGCAATGGTTTGCGCCGAGCACAAAGACTGCGCTGGTTTGCACTGGCCGGTGCTCCATGTGATGGCGTTGATCTCCCATTCTGATAGTGTGATGTCTTATTCGTGAGTGGTAAACTTCACTGTGAAATGCGCTTCGTATATGGGCGCAAATGTCTGTATCGTCGCTCAACAAACAAATCGTCAACTTCGTTATCGTTATCGATCAATGAGGACCAGGTTCCGCCGTGGCCCAGATTTGTGCGATAAGCTCTTGCTTCGCGTTCCTAGGTCCAAAGAAAGATGGACACTTCTGCGTTTGAGGAGTACCGAAGCTGGGCTTGAATCACCTAAAATTGAGTCGCGGGGAGCAGTAAAATTCAAGATCAAAGTTGTGACAGAACTCCATGACGTTCAAGATTCGCAGCTCGGGGGATTATGGATTTTTGTCCGAAGCGCGCGGTCGAGTAAAAGAGGAAGAAAACAAAATGGACTACGTAAGTTATTGTATAGAGACCGAGGACCCTGCGCTGAAGCGAGGTGACCTTCCCAAACTCACCTTAATTGCTGTCCCCTCCATTCGGGGCTACCCTTGACTTAGCTTCAGGCGTGGTGGGTAGCTCGCCCCGATCCGGTTCCTTGACTGGCCGATAAACCCAACTTTGGTGCGGCATGTCGCGCGTTGGAGGGATGGCTCTGCATGCCCTGCCTCTGGCGTGATCGAACGAAGCGCGGTGAATGGTTTCCGAGAAAGCATGGGTTGGTAATCAGATCCGGGAAGAATAGGCTGGCTAGCCAGGGACGACACAAGCCTTCTTCCATAGGATGAGGATTGTGGACGTAGATGGCGCTCCCACCGCTTCCGGGCAATTGAGTCAGAGAGACAGACCGAACAAAGATACGGGCGATAAAGAGGCTTTGCCCCAAGCGCGATAGGAGGTCGGCATCACAAGCAATCCGAGCCTGGTCCTTTTGGTGGGGTTCCGCGAGTCTATGATCCCTCGATGTTTCTCAAGCATGGATTTTGGATATCGATGCGGCCTAGCCTCGCGATGATGCGTGCTTTTGACATATGTCAGAATCGACCATCCCCTGAATATCAAGTTCCGAGTAAAGTTTTTGTTGTTAATTTCCGCTTGACCGCTTCAGCTGGCTACTGCAGCTGCCTGGCATTGCCGCAAAACATTCTAGAATACGCCGTTTTGCTATTGTTGAGATCGCGGATCGGATTTCAGCGGAGATCTCGGTCGAACTTTTTCTAGGGTAGACAGATCGCCCAGGGCACTGACAGTCAACTCCCTGGCCCCAATCATTTGACAAGACCGCAAAAGGCCCGGTCTCCGCTTGATGAATGGAGTAGTGATCCGCTCTTGATGCAGAGTATTTTTGACGGTTGCCGTGACTGTACAGTCGTGAAGTCCTCAGTTCTCAGTCAGTTTGAGGCACAAAAGTCTCTCAAGAGGCGTGCATCATCAGTTCAACGTTGTTGCCGGTGATCAGCATGTTTTCGATCAAGACTGGCGAATTGTCAAACAAGCAACATTTGGCCAATCAAGGTGCCCCCATAAGCAACACGGTTCTCCAAATCCGAGTGTGCGGCCGTTGAGGGCAGTTACAACAATAAACAATGATCGCTGGTGTACATGGCTTCAGGGCCAACCATATAGCAGCATCAGGTCTGCGCATCGTCAGGGAGAATTATCGTTCTGGACCGACCATGCCGTCTTGGGTAACTTGAGGATTGCAAGTGCTGTGCTGTTTCGTGAGAATGTTTGATGAAAAGCAGTTTGAGTCATTTCAAGAGCCCTAAGGGTTTGTGGATCGTAGAAAACGAGAGCAATCCAAAGCTGTCGCTCATTGTAGTCGCTTTCGCAATCGTTCATTTCTTGCGATTATGCAGCTTGGAGCGGCTGGCATCGTGGCCCTGAGCCTCACTGCCCATGCTTCCCCGCGACACGGGTGCCTTTGGACTGTACCCCGGGCCAACAAACCGGAGATATCGTGTGGCCCGAACACATACGGCCTCACCGAGGTGAGAGCAGCGGCCGACGCGGCTTGCCAGCACGTGGAGGCTGGGACAACGGCCGGCAACTCGCGCTGTCCGCATAAGTGCCGAAAACAGGAAAGGCTTGACTTCCATGGCGTTGACGACCCTTTTGTCGAATTTCCGATAGAGGCAAGCGGTATTGACAAAATCGAAAGGGGGTAGGCAATCTGATTTGAGTTCTCGGGAGTCTGGCATTTCAACGACGATCGGCGATCTGGCGTGGACTCAATTTCAGGTTAGGCGTCTTGTGCCAAGGCAGCTTAGCGGCAGGGCTACCGCACTCCAATACCTCACGGTCGTTATCGGAGCAGGGCGAAACTGTGAATTATTCCGTGAGGCTGGGCTTGAGCTGATTGGAAAGATGGTGAATAGGTAAGTCCGGGGCCGACATCGTTGTCTACGAAGGTATCCTTCGACAAGCCATATCTTCCATTCGGAGCCGCACGCAACACTCTTCTTGTGGTGCGAGGAACCGACGTTGAAGATGTGTCGCTAGATATAGAGCGGGTGCAGATGACGGTCTTGGTGTTATTACCCCCGTGCCCCCCAACCCCACGATCCAGGCGTCTGACAGAGCTGGGGTTTCGCAGGCGGTTAGCACGGCAGGCCTGGTTGGTTTAGGCAGTCGAATAAGAAGGCCACATTGCCTCAATCTCGTCGACTTGAACATCTGTTCTGAACTTTTGAATCCAGCGACATTCGGATAGTGACTCACGGGCCCATCTGTCTTCCTGACAGCGTATTCCTCCCGGAGATGCTGGTGGGAAAGAGAGGAGGCTGCGACGAAGCTGGACTGTAGCAGAGAGCAATAGCTAGAGCTTTCATCAGATGGCGATCCGTGCAGGATCGAGCGGTGAAGACCAGGGTGTCGCTAAGGTGAGGGAAAGCAAGATGAGATGGTGCTTTGTCCATCACTAACAATATCGGGTCGGCACTAAGCCAGCGATGCCACCCAAGCAAAGGAATCTTTGCTGGTCAAAAACACGGCGGTTGCAGTAGTGGGGAGTGGGCAGTCGGTGATCTGTGAGATGCGAGGGTGACGGGCGTAGTAGCAAAGCAGCAAGAAGTGGCAGTGAAGCACTGCAAGAGGATGGGATGGGAGAGACGTGGGGCGGGATGGTGTGGCAGGTGTTCCCGTGACATGCATGTTCGCTGCGACTCTTAGCTGCAACTGCCTGTAGCTGTTTTCCTGCTGCGAGGAAAGGTACTTCTAGACCGTAACATCTTGTACGACAAGAGATGTACCTTTCCTACGTAACTGGTGTTGCAAGCTTGCCCACGGCTTCCCGAATCAGGCAAGTAGCGTCATAACGACGACCGGTCTGGCCACCACCAATCGCTGATAGACAACCCCCCCCCAGCTGCCAGCTTTCCCATCCCAGATCCAGTTGTTCCTTTCAAGGCAATTTGGCCATCTGCAATTCTTGCCTCACCCATCTTCTTTTCTTCCCAAGGCAGAAAGGAGGGAAAAGAAGACAACAACGACCTTGCTACACTCCTACAGTGACCGGTTTCTATACAGCTGTCGATTCGCAAAGATGACACGAGTCTCCGTCTACAGCGCTGCCCTCGTGGCCTTTGTCGCTGGTAAGTTTTTGCTTTGCGCCCGCCCCCCGAGAACCCAAAAGCAGAGGGATCCACCCAGCATCGTCATCGCTGTTTTTGTGAGCGCATCACAGCTGGGAGGCCTGTGACGGCACGCAGCTATGGCAGACGGAGGGGAGGAACACCAACAATGCCTCGAAAAGATGAAGGAGATTTGACAACGCTGATATGCCAAATTAGCGACGGCGATGATTATTGCGTCGATTACGCTCCCCCACTGGGTCACCTACACCGTGACGACCGCCGAGGGCAAGGAATACTCAAAGCACATTGGTCTCCATCGATCTTGTTCCAGTGGGTTCAACGAGCCGTGTCAGGTGTTTCCGACCGAGGAGCTGTGTAGCGCAAATGGCGAACGTTATTTCTGTTCAATGTGGCGCTCTGTTGGGTTCCTGGCCTCCTTCTCGACCATCCTGCACCTCGCATCCATCGTCACGTTCCTTGTCATCATGGGCGGCGGCAAATACAAGCGTGAAACCGGCTGGACAGTTCTCGGCGGGCTTCTGGTATTTGTCGCGGCTATCGAGTTCACGCTGATGGGCATTGTGGTAAGTGATGTATTCAATGCGCTGGACACGAAAACAAGACTAAATACCATTCTTTACAGGCATACCTTTATGACAACGACGAGCAGTTCCAAGTTCCTGGCTGGGGGCTGGACTCCTCTTGGATCCTGTGTACCGTGAGCGCTTCAATCTCGATTCTGTGTGCCGCTGGATTGGCCATCTCCGCCTTTGTGCTCCCGCCAGAGGAGGGCTACGAATTCCTTAACGATCCCATGCCGTAATCGACATGTCCGCCGACCAAAGATTGAGTTTAGAATCAGCTTCCGAATCGTGGCGCATACAGAAAACTGGCGTCTTGATTTGGCTTCAAGGGGATGCATGTTCTTTTCTTCCCGTTAGCTTACATGACGAAGGAGTTTTCACATTTGCAATTTTGAAGCGGCTTAAGATGATGAGACGAGTGGGATGCATCTGGTATATGCGCCAAATAATCTAGGTATACAACACAGAATACACGACTTTTACCTTCTATGAATGTTTGGTCATGCCGAGAGCGTAGAACCAAATGTTGAAAAGTGACGCACTGAGGCGATGTAGATAAGCGCGGGCTAAGGTATTCGGGACCCGCCGCATCCCCGCATTCACACATTCATCTCTCCCGCCGCCCAATATCAAACGATGCGCCACTGCGAAACTCAAATAAGCCCTTGCGACTTTGTCAAACCTCACAATAAACGACAGGTTCCTTTCGAGAATTCTCGCCCGGGAACACAAGAAAGCTATATCGTCCTCAATCATATCAAGACAATATTTACCCCTCTTCCTTATCAACCCACACACGACTCATCACCATGACGGTCCCCGCTCAAGACGAGGGTCTCACCCCGGAGCAACTCGATTCTTTCCACCGCGACGGCTACCTCGTCATCCCGGGCGCCCTATCCCCGGAGACCGTCTCCGGCCTCCTCGCCGAGACCCACTCCCTTTTGGACAACTTCTCCCTCGCCGACCACCCCATGACGCGCTTCTCCACCGGCGAGAAGGCGGACCACGTCGGCGACGACTACTTCCTCTCCTCGGGCGACAAGGTCCGCTTCTTCTTTGAGGAAGATGCTTTCGACGACGAGGGCAACCTCGTGAAACCCAAAGCCCGTGCCATCAACAAGATTGGCCATTACCTGCACGTTCTCTCCCCGCCCTTTGCCGCCATCTCGGATCCCGCGTCTTCCACCACTGGCAGTGCCGGCAGTGGCCCTGTCCGGGGTAAGCCGGCCGCCGTGGCCCGCAGCCTTGGGTTTCGGGACCCGCGGTGCCTACAGAGCATGATCATCTGCAAGCAACCCGAGATCGGCGGCGCCGTGCCCCCGCACCAGGATTCGACGTTCTTGTACACGGATCCGCCGTCCGCCGTGGGCTTCTGGTACGCCCTCGAGGACGCGACGCTCGAGAACGGGTGTCTTTCTTTCTTGCCTGGCTCGCACCGCTGGGCACCCGTGTCGAGCCGGCTCGTGCGCAAGGCCGGGGACGCGGGAACGGAGATGGTGGACAATGAAGGCCCGCGGTTCCCGCCTGGTGATGTGTACGGCGCCGAGAAGGCGAGCGAGGAGGAGAATGGGGAGGGGAAGTATGTGCCTGGGGAGGTTAAGGCTGGGGATCTGGTGTTGATTCACGGCAACTTGCTGCACAAGAGTGAGAAGAATTTGAGTCAGAAGGGGCGCATCATTTACACGTTTCACGTCATTGAGGGGGAGGGTAACGAGTATGACGAGAGGAACTGGTTGCAGCCGCCCAAGACTGGGTTCACCAGGTTGTATTCTTCTTAGCTGGAGGTAGTAACTCGTGGGTATTCCTTTGATGGAGACTCAAGTCTGCTCCTAATGAAATAAATAGATCAAAAAATCCTCTATATCCTTACATCGGGACGTTGTACTGAGTAGTAGGGGGGGTAAGTAGAGACATGAGGATAGACACCAGACAGAGCTATGCTACTATTTCTTCGACCCTGTCCGCTTCTTAGGGGCTTCCTCCTCTTCCTCGCTATCCGCCTCGCTGCTGTCGTCTTCCTCTTCCGACGATGATGATGACTCGCTCGAAGACTCGGCTTCCCGCTGAGCGGCCTGGCGCTGTACCTCACTCGCGTTGTCCGATTCATCATCGGAGTCGCTATCGCTGTCCGAATCCGAAGAGTCTGAATCAGATGATTCCTCAGAGCTCGACTCGTCGACGTTGGTACGTCTCTTGCGACGGCGGGGGGCCTTCTCCTTCGTTGTGCCATCGCTGAGCTTGACCCGCTTGTCAGCAGACTCCTCCTCCTGAGCCGCAGCCGCGTGGGCAGGAGGGGCCGTCTCCTCGGTATCAATGGTCATGGCATCGCTATCCTCGCTGTCAGACAGCTCCTCCAATATCGTCTCGGCACGCATGCGCTTGATGACCCTCTGGGTGATGGCAACATCCGTGGACTTGGACACGAAGCCGGCCTCGTCGAAGCGCTTCCTCTTGGAGCCGGAACCGTTGCTGAGCTGAATGAGGCCAGCCAGTACTTTTTCGTACTCTGACTGCTTCTCGTCCATGTCCGGCGTGCCTACGGGGAAGGCAGCCTTGCCCTTCTCGACGTCCTCCTTCTTCACTTCCGCCGCCGTCTCCAGCAGGCGCGACCGCGTGAAGCCCTTGAGGTCTTGGATGTACTCGTAAAAGGTACCAATATCGCTCGACGGGATCGCGTCGGGGTGGAAGACCCGCTTCATCAGGATCGTTTGGTGGTTCTTGTTGAACTTCCACGTCTGGCGGGAGGACTTCCAGTTCTTGAGGTACTCAAGGGAGGGCTTGATGTCGGCGGTCGGCTGCTGGGTCGCTGGCTTGGAGCTCTTCTTCTTGTTCTTCTTGGGATCGGCGGCGGTGGTGAAGGTGTTCTTCTTGACGTCGTCGGCAAAGGTCACGGACTTTTGCTTCCTCAAGGTCGGAGTTGCATTGCTGTCGCCGTCGGTGCGGGTCCTTTTGAAGGGCGAGTTGGAGTTGTACGCAGGGGGAGGAGTAGGCTGATCGAGACGTTTCCTTTTGGCGGCGGCGGCGGCGGCCGGCGAGGCGTAGGCGGCGTTGACGACGGGGCCGCTGGCGTCCCGGTCGTGGTGTTGTTGCCCGTTGGGCTTCGATCCCTCGGCAGGAGCAGGGCCGCCAATCTCTGCGCCGGATGCGGGCTGCTTGAGCTTGAGGCCCAATCGTTTCCAGGCCGGGACGTTTGGTGCGGAGGACATGACGGGCAGCGGGCACACCCTCTTTTTTTTTCTTCCTCTCGGCTTTGTCTATCGGATCTTCCTCTGAAGGGAGGGGAGGGGTTTGCTGCTGCTGTTGCTGCTGCTGCTGCTTCCTCGGGCCGCTGCTGGATCGGAATTTGCGTTTCTGCGCGTTTGGCCTGACGAGATAAACAAGAAATGCAGAATTGGGCCGCTTCGATGTTTTCCACGTGCGATTGGCTTATTCGACTGGAATGCTGTGGCCTCGTATACCGCAGTCCTATTGGGCGCAATGGGTGGTGCTTGACACTTGAAAAGAGAGTATCGGGAATGGTCCCAATACTTTTTTTTTCTGGCTCTTAATACCGCCCTGCCAAAATTTTGGCATCAGAGATGCGTTGTCGTTCCCACTGGGCAGGGGTGCCCCGCTGCTCCCTGGTCAGTTGGTGTACGTACCGGAAAGTGCCGCTTCAGTGTTAGACTCAGCACGTGCGACCTGAGGTGGACAGTCAGAGCTTCCTTACGTAAGCTTTGCGTCGTGGAATAGTTGTTGCCTTAGAGAATGACCCTGAGTGTAAGGCATCTACTCAGCCTTCCAGCCCAGGCCCTGGAGCTTCCCGGTGCCGTTGCCTCGCCTGCTCCAGGCAAGCTCCTGCAAACGCGTCGACATCCAAGAGCTCCGTTAGAGCTCAACCCCGACTTCATTGACGACACCCACCTCCACCTTCCACCCATCAACGACTCTTTCAAGCTATTGACGACCGGCCACGATTTTCTTCGACGTATTTTGATTAACGTAACCACAGCAATACCGCCAAGATGTCGGGTACGTCCGTCCTACAATAGCTAGGCTCAACCCTCACAAATGCCCACGATAGCTAACATGTCTTCTCTCAATCAGGTGGCTCAGCTTACGACCGACACATCACGATCTTCTCCGAGCAGGGAAGATTGTACCAAGTCGGTATGTACAGTCTTTTCCCCGCGAACCGATTGCCCCTCCCTGTGGTGATGCCGTCATGCGGGGCTCGAAACAACCTGGCCTGGAAGTAGTCGACAGGACTGACGATACGATATCGAATAGAATATGCCTTCAAGGCAATCACAGCCGCCAACATCATGTCGATAGGCGTCAGAGGCAAGGACTGCGCCGTCGTTCTGTCTCAGAAGAAGGTCCCTGTAGGTCGAGAATCAGCTGAGTTGCCAGTAGAGGGAGAGCGACTGACCCAGTTACAAGGATAAACTCATCGACCCCGCCTCCGTCTCCCATCTCTTCCAGCTCTCTCCATCTGTTGGATGCGTGATCACGGGCTCGATCGCCGATGCCCGCGCCTTCTCCCAGCGTGCCCAGGGCGAGGCAGCAGAGTTCCGCTACAAGTACGGCTACGAAATGCCCGCCGATGCCTTGGCGAAGAGGCTGGCCAACATCAGCCAGGTCTACACACAAAGAGTAAGCAGGATACAAACGTCGGGGTGGCTGTGTGTGTAAAGAGGAACTGACGGGTGGTCTAGGCCTACATGCGCCCTTACGGCGTTGCAACGACGCTCATCTCATTGGACTCTGAGTTCGGACCTCAGCTGTTCAAGTGCGATCCCGCCGGATACTTCATTGGCTACAAGGGTACTGCGGCCGGTCCCAAGCAGCAGGAGGCTCTTAACCACCTGGAGAAGAAGCTGCGCAACAAGGAGGCCGCCCCTGGTGACTGGACGGAAGTTGTTGAGCTCGCCATCACGACGCTCAGCACGGTCCTGAGCATGGACTTCAAGAAGGGCGAGATCGAAATCGGCATTGTTGGGGGACCTCGTGCAGACGGCAAGGAAGGTACGGATTCCGGCTTCCGGATCCTGACTGAAGATGAGATCGACGAGCGGTTACAGGCGATTGCGGAGAAGGACTGAGGTGGAAGAAACACATTCCGGACGGTGGAGGCTGGGGATAGTTGGTGCAGCGGATGCTCAGTCCACAACGACACTGATTCGTTGACAGGTCAGATCACGCATGAGCTTCGCGGGATATTGCAGATGAGAATCAAGCTTAAAGTCCTACGAACCGAGATCCCCGCACACGATTGTATTACTAGCCAGCCTACCAATCACTATAGATCAAGACATTTGGAAGACGCCGCCATGATCAATCCCATGATTATCGATGCGAGCTCTACGATTCGTGGCTTGGCTGAGTGCTGACCGAGTAGGCATGTGGGAAAGTCATGGCTTGCCCGAGGCCAGCGGATATCGTGATTCACGGAGTTTGCGCCGGACACTACCTGGACGAGATATGAGACAGCAGAAAATATGAGCGCTCATCTAGCCCAGTCAAACTGGAGGAGCAATATCGAAGACCGGGCGTCGGGTACTCCCACGAGGCTGTCAAAGTGTCGTGAAACGGTCTCATAGGGCGGCCAGTGGTATTAAGTGAGTCGAGCTTTCTAAAGAAGCAAAAAACCGTATATGGGAAATGATGCTGATAGTAGCAGGTTGGACCATTGGGAGCGTCTGATTGCTCAGTGACCCGAAGTCAGAAATGCTGTGCAAATGCAAGGCCATATTCCCTTTATTGGGGGCTGCAGAGTTCACGAGGCCGAGACAAGGATGACGGTTCTCGAGGAAGATGGCGTCCCGAGTCAGAGCTGGAGATATCAGCTCCCAAAGGCTCCCGACCAGTCCTTTTCACAGCAATCGAGTACCGTAGAGAAAACACCTCCCGAGTCTCCCAGTCAGCCTTCTGCTAAGTCGCAAAGGGTAACGGGGACGGGGGCCTAATGCGGGTGACGGTTTTACGATACTGGTTCAGCTGGAATAAAACGTGCCAAACGTGCCAGTCGTCGACGAACGTCACGGTTTCGACAGTTGATTGGTTGTTATCCCCGTCAACCTACGAAGCTGTGGAGCAGCACTGCATGCACAGCTCCAGCCCGTTTCCTATTCCGGCCGCCAAGTCTGGTGTGGATGCAGCTGAAGATCCACCAGCCTTACCTTATTCCGCATCCCTGCTACCGACCTGTCCGTTCTACCGGAGAAAAGACGCACTTTGCGATGGGCTGGATGGAGGCTCTTTGGGTGTTTTTTTGGTGGTTTTTTTGTTCGTCATCCCAACTTGTCTTGCCTCCCCGCCCGGCCTGCCGACGAAGACCATGTGTTCCATCCCACCGTCCCAGATGTTCCCACCCTCTCCCCCGGCAGGCCTCACATCCCATGCAGCCTTGTCCGGGCCATGGTGAATGGCTGCAGCCATGGTTTCCCATGCTGACCTGCCCGCATTACACGCCAGACTATCGTCAATTATGATACCGTCCAGGGCTGGAATGTGGTCTTACAGGCTTTCAAGATGCAAGTTGGCATCATTCCAAGGCCTCCTGGGCAGGCAGAGAAGTATTTCTCTGTCGCATCATCTTGCCGGGAACCGGGGGTATGCCACCAGCTTGGCTAGGGTCTCCGTCTAGCTTTGAGCTTGCAAAGCCATCCCAATTGCCAGGACCCCGGCGTGTATTTTCCGATTCGCCAGCTAGCCCTATCAGCGAACTGGGGAGCCGTGGGTGTCAATCCAGATGAACCAAGGGTTCATTGGACACAACCCTCTCAATGAGCTCATGCATCCCTATGGGGCTCCCTCCGCTCGAAGGACCCGGGCATGGGTTCATTCGTGGTTCACTCATGGTTCCTGACGGAAGCCAGACCTGACCTTAATTCGGACTACGCTCCGTAAATTTCGCGGTTGAATTCTCGTGTCCTTTGGAGGCCGTCCAGAACATACAAAAGGAAAAGAGCGTGGCGTTCGAATTTTGATGTCGATCATCATGCTCCATCCAGTGTTTCATGGTTTTCGAAAGTAATAGCCTCTCGTTCGCTAATCTGGCACTAATCTTTCTATCTAATCTTTCACTTTACTCGGCCCGTTTCCTTAACATCGGATTTCCTTGGATCACTGGAAACACTAATCTACCCTACTTGCTATCACAATGGACGGCTGTAAGTTGCCATACGGCAAAGACCCTCCATAAGATGTACTTCGGATGGCAATGGCTTTCTTGGTGCGCTCGAAACTAATCTTTTTGTCAGTGAATGACTACCGAACGACGAGAGTAGCCGAAGTCCTTTCAGATTTCCGCACGTTGCAGTACTACATCGCGGCAGCACCCACAGATCCCAAGAACATGGAGGACTACTACACAGAAGGCTGGGCGGCGTTGCGCCAATGCTCCCTTGACGGGCAGCACATTCTCAACTGCGCCGCCGACACCAGCGTTCCACAAGCAAGCGGCGGGACCCTTGAGCAGGAGAAAGCGGAGCTGAGGCAGTGAGGATATCTCTTCTGACTCAACTTGAGCTGGCAAGCTGACTTTGGCATTGCAGATGTTTGCTTGACGCATTCTCGAGAAGACACGAGTGTCAAAAGATCTACCTGCGACAAGCTGCTGCGCAGCGATGGGTCACAAACAGGGATGGAATTCTACAGGGCGCGCGACCGAACTCGAGGAACCAGTCGCATCTGAGAGCGTGTGATCAACAGCTACGAGCTGTGAGTTTATGATACATCGAGATCGTTGAGAATACGGGGGGCACGTTGGACTAATACGATGACTCTAGGAGCTAGCTACCATCACCGACGAGGCGATCTACAACGAACTGCAGGCATCCGATGCCACAATGGGCCGCTGGACGGCCGAGGACCCAAGCCAACGAGGTGTGCAACGTTGGCTCCGCGCACGTCGACCGTAGGGTTCCCGTCACGATACCCATGAGACGAACTAAGATGACTGGGATGTTCGATGATTTAAGACAAAAAAAGTAATGTTTCTTCTGACGGCATCGGGGATGGGGATTTTTGACATAAACGGCGCATGGGGGATACCATTTACGAAGCCAGCGTTTCGATAATGTCTTTTTCTTTTCTTTGGTGGACTGCATTATTACTAGGTTTTTACACGCGAGCTGGACGCGCTTGGACGGGAAGGAGGTCCAGGAAGACCAAATGACTACAGAGAGGAAGTTTCCGATGGGCGGTGGATCTTGAACGGTAGAAGTTTAGATGACTGAAGCTGCCTGGCGCAGGCACGTTGTTCGCTTTTACTGTATATATATTTACACATCTTCTACATGGGTTAAAATGCCAAACATCATATCTTGCATTATGCACCTTGAATGAGACATCAGGATGTACAGGTCTCACGCATGTTGCGTATCTCTTCTTGAAAGGGCCCCAAACCATTGAGGCTCAAAATCAGTACTTCGTCTTGCTATGCACGCATAACGCTATTCCTGAAAGAGACAATACCATGCCGACCAAGGTTTCTGCAGCAGATTAGCATCGTAGCCAATCGAAGGGGTTTCTCGGTCTCTGAAAGTCCACACTTACCTCGACTAATGACCTTCTTCTCAACCCACCAGTCTCCAATGACAGTGAAGAGGAACGCCAAGGTATTGACGATGGGGACCGTCAAACTCAATTCTAGCACATTTGCCGTTATTCACATGGGCCTCTTTTCTCCCCCATTCTTCCCTATTCCAAAGGAGGGGGATATGGATGGAAAGGGAAACTGAAAAGGAAACTCACCAGCTTGTCCAATAAGTAGGAAGAACCAAACGCTCCCGGTCAAGTTAATCAGCAGCGGCACGGCATACCGCGGGTTCCGCAACAGGTCGACAACGCCGAAGAAGGCGCCGTACACCCGGCTCCGAAGCCAGCTGTTCTTGACGGCGTCGGTGTCGAGGACGGGGTGAGGGGGCGGATTGTGGTCCTTTGCGGCGCGCCGGATGAAGGGGGTGGTGAAGCCCCACGCCAGGCCGACGAGGAGGAAGCCGGCGACATAGTTGATGGCTGCCGGTTGGGATTCGGGGGCGTCCGGTGATGTCATTTTGGAGGGGTTGGCAGGCAGTGATTTAGGGGTTTGATGCGCGTAGGTGTGTGTGTGTGAGTGGTGTTTTGTTTCTCCGCCTCGTTTCGATATTTGGAGTGGGGTGTGGTTACATCAGCTGAGGCTCTAGTGAACGCTGATTGTGAGAATTGACGGGGAAAGGATGACTTGGGGGTGTTTGCTATGGGATGCCGATGGTCTGGCGAAGACGGGGAATTGAGACGGGATGGAGTGTAGTCGGATTGGGGGTGGACAGGGGCCCGAGCGAAGCCTCAGCTCAGCCACGCGGCAGGTGCGGGTACTTTGTCCCTGACAGCCGCGCTTGGGGTGCTGATTGGTCGGTGAGTCCTATCTGACATGGGCACCACGGCGGCACTAGCCGAGCGGCTGGCTTCACCGACTTCAACATCTTTTTGGCGCAGCGGCAGTGGTCTTCTTTGTCGATAACGTCACCTGAAAGATGCAGCATCACCGAAAATAGACATCGTCGCAAAAATGGCGAAGAGGCCTCTCACGATACGGCACAGCACCATCGGATTTGCTACAATGACTTAAGTTTCGCTTCCATTACTCATGGATCTAGTCATAAACCTGGAAGACTTAGGGAGTTTGGCGACAGCAAGCCCAGCTCAAACGGGTCAGTCTACCCTACAAGCATGATTGTAAAGATGGAAATTCTAATGCCAGACCAACCTGTCTCACTTGGAAACAGACACGATGCATTAGTTGAGTATTGACTGGCTACCGGAAGCCGGCGGGTTGTGGGCAACATCGCCCGACGGTTGACCTACCTTCTAGCTGTAGGGAGCACGCATATTCATCCACGTCTCATTCGTCTTTGGCACCACACTGCTTCCGTATGAGTATGCAAGGCAATGGATCTCGTTCTGCGGCTGATGTACCGGTCACACAAGCAGTATCGATACGTGACGTCGAGTGTCATGACTCCTGAGGTATGCACAACAGCCGGCAGTTGATAATCTCGTGTTTCCAAGCGGCGCACAGCGAGATATTGAATGATTGGTGTCGAGTGAACACCGACAACGAGCTTCTTTTCAAATGGCTGGCTGGACACACTAATACGTTGAACTCATTTGACCCGATTCATTCATGAGTGGGTGACGAATCGCCCAGCGTATTGACAAGTGTCTGGCCATTGGCCATGAGAGATTGAGATGAGGGAAGAGTGTGACAAGTAAACAGTCAACAGGGCCCACGGTTCTACATATCTATCAACCATCATCGCTGACATTTCCCTACATTTTCCTTCCCCTGTCGATCATGACGCAAAAGTCGTTCCATATCCCCTCATTCCCTCCGGACAAGAAGCTCCTGTCGCGGGAAGTCTGTGCTCTCCGCAATATGCATATTTGCGTCTTGGCCCGGCCTAGCTCGCCCAGTCATTGACATCACCAACCAAAGCCGATGATTCATCACCTTTTGGCCCTTATTCACAGCCGCATTATCAAGCTACCAGCGGCACCACCACCGTGAAGCGCCTAGCGTGCGGGCGAAGCTTTATTATCTCATGATGGGATTGTTCAAAACGCACCAATTTTGCAAACGCAGACTTCACGCAAGATGAGGTCAAGATCAGCTTCCCCCGCAGTCCACAGGCCACACACAGCCGAATAGCCCCCGTCCGCGCACTCGGCCCCTTGCGCGGTCTAGAAGCGGTCTTTGATGTTGTTTGCTTCGGGCTAATACCTGGAGGCTGGGAGCTTGGCAAGGTTTGGGGCATGGCCCGGTACCTTGCATTCCTTTCCCGGATTGCCATGCCAGATTCCGATGTTTTTGGCGGGGGTTTGACAATTGTATGAGCTGTTTGGCGGGGTTAGTTACCCATTGCATCAGCATCTCGTCCCATACTTGTCATTGTCACCGTGTCAGGCGATTCACGTCAAGGTTCATCAATATGGAGCTCATCATGGCTTCATATTATTTAGCATTGGCATCCTCATGATAAGGTCCACTAGATGCCAATTGACTGAAGTGCCGCTACGATTGGATTACTCGATGCAATAGTGCACCGAGCATTAAGCCTTTCTTTCTTCTTCGGCCTAGGTAATGACGATGGTCTTTGGTCATGACGGCAAGGTTAGGCGTCCGAGAAAATGCAGCCTAGATCAGATCGATCTACGAGCCTCCCCAAAGCAGCATAGCTGTTTGAGCCTCGAGGAAGCAAACAGCGATTTCACATTGGATCCATGTTTGCTTTGAGGTTTTTCTCAAAGCTCCGAGCTCCTGCAACCACGAGCCGCATCCCCAAAGCCCGCTCTTCCCCAACCTATTGGCAGAGAAACCTCCCCGGAGTGTTTGCTACGCTCCCCCTCTCCTATGCCGTTTCCCCGCTAGCATCATCGGTGGATCTGGCTTCATCCCATATCATCGACCGGAAGTGTACCTACCTATCTAGATGGAGGGGCAGCGGCGGTGGGCGGACGGGCATGAACCGAATTCCCCTAGTGCCGGCCGTCCCTTTGCCCCCCGACTCCGCATCTCCCGTTAATTGGAAAGTGTAACGTAGGGGATTATAGGGCTGCCACTGCGATTCCCTTAACCAATACCACCAACCATCTTAACCACACGAAAATCGTCTCCCCGGTTCTGGGCTGATACCTTGAGGCTGTCACAGTAGCTTGCTACTTAGCCCGATCTATCATCTTTCTTCCCGCCCCTCCTCCACACTTTCGCCCGGCGCCCGGTGCCCCCCATCCTAAGGTACCCCTTTCACAAAGTGTGCCTCTTTATGGAAAGTAATGTCTAAAACCTCATTCCAGGCACGCAGAGTACGACCGCTTGGGCGTAGCGGAATAAGAAACATGCAACATCATTCAAGCCACGACGCACCAACTTGTACCATCTCGATCTTGCTTATGCTGCTGGGACGACTTCTTCCCCCACAAGCATATCCAGAAGGAAAGAAAACCAAGGACGTCATGACTTTTCTTCTCACGGCCGATGATCAAAAGGGATTGACTATCAAAAGTGTACGAGGAAAGAGCTTTCGGGAGTAGGACCATACAGTTCAGACCGCTCGGTCGTTGGCCCGGTAGCCCTGCCGTAGCTCGGATGAGTTGATTCCACGTCGTGCTTCTTCCTACCAGGTAAGACTGTCATGCAAGAGGTGGTTGAGGTAAGTATCTTTTCACAAGCTCTGTATCATGGTTGCTTGGGTTTAATGGGCATTTCGTGTGAAGTCGATGTGAAAACGCCATGTACATGAGGAGGAGGAATCGATGATGACATGAATTACGTCGAAGCTACCGCTTTTCCCACATGTGGATACTACCGCAAGCTCTCTGATGGCGGTCTGGGGAATCGGCTTGAAGCTTTGCTTTGTTTGGTCTATTTGTCGACCTGCAGCTCAAACCTCGATTAGGTCACAAGATTCCATGCCGATGAGTCCAGAAGATGTATAAGAAGGAGGTAATCCAACACCTCTGGAACATATCCTTTCTCCTCTCATCATCACAACAGCAAGTAATCAACCAATCTCAACATCTTCAAACAGTTTAATAGCAAACAAACAACTTTACCCAAACCCATCAACCAACCCCCAACCTTCAATATGCCTACCGAAGCTCAGATCGCCGGCGGCCACAAGGCCAACATCAACAACCCCAACACCTCCGAGGAGTCTAAGCAGAACTCCAAGAAGATCCTCGACAACGAGTTTAACGGTGGTGATGTCCCCAAGGCTGGCGATGATGAGCAGAAGAACCCTGGCAACGTTGCTGGTGGTCTCAAGGCGTAAGTCTCCAATTTCCTCCAACAATCATAAGCGCACAACTAACAAGCCCGCCTACAGTACCCTGAAGAACCCCAACGTTTCCGACGAGGCCAAAGAGTCTGCTAAGGAGCGTCTTGACAACATGTAAATCTTGTTTCATGATCCGATACCCACCTTATCGCTTTGAATGGAGCCGGCTAGCGAGTATGAAAGAGTCGAGCGTTGTATCTTAGTCAACAGGTCTGGCGCATGCAGGCGATAAAGAGAACATTGTCAAACTCAGCTCAATGTCCTATCAGCAGTGCTGCTATTACTGGTGGTGCTCCCAACTTACACTGTTCCCAACTTATATGCGCCATGATACTAGACATTGATATGACTCCCGTCGTGCCGAACGAGACTCTCGAAAAGGGATACATACACTCGCATAACCTGAGCTGTGGCAATATTTCAGGGAGACTTGGTTGTAAAAATCATTGTGATATGTGTAATTAACATTAATCTCTCGACAACGACAGGCCAATACTGGACATTCAACGTATGCAATAATAATTACTCTAGCCCCCCAGCCTCATTTTCCTTTTCCGAGATGATATATGGAAGCAGACAGTTGTTGAGCAGCTTCGTCTCTTACTAGGCCAAAGGTAATACAGACGAGCCGGCAGCCCCATCCAAGTAAAAACCCAATAAACATCTCGTTTTACACTTTCAAGTACAGTCAAATCACAAGTCTATAACTCTATGTATGTCCAGGTATTTAATACAATCAGATGCCCGGAGCCGAAAATTCAACGCCCTTGAACCCAAACGCCCTCTTGGCGCTCAAATACAACTCAAAGGCCCCAAGCTTGAACTCAACCCTCAAGAAGCCGATCCACGCAGACACGAGACGCAGTGTGTTTGGTGGCCACAGTAGCGAGCCCCGCCGCTTCAGGTCCTCGAGCTGCTCCTCAAAGACGGTTCGCGTGCAGTACCGCGCGAGGATCATGAAGGAGCGGATAGGACCCTGGCGGGTGTGCAGGTTTTCGTCGAGGCTGCGGGTGAGGTCGTTGGTCTTGAGGATGAGGAGGATGATGCGCGGGACCTGGCCGAGGAGCTGGACGAGGTCGACAATGAGGCCCTCCTGCAGCGCGTCGCCCATCTCCTTCTTCTCGTCGTCCGTGCGGGTCTGGAGGACGGAGCCCTCGCTGTTGAGGACGCTCCAGTCGCGACCTGTGATGGCGGAGGCGAAGAGAGGGAACTGCTCGTCGTTGATGTTGGCCACTTCCTTGGCGTACTTGCGCATACGCTTCATGTCCCCGTCGATTACGGCGAGCCACATCTTGGCATAAGAGCGCTGCAAGTCGCGGGGGATTTCGCGGTAAAGGCCGTGGTCGTAGAGGATGATGTCAAAGTTGTGCCCGCCACGGAGGCCGCGTCGGGACTCATTTTTCCGGATGGCCAGGTTACCGCCGTGGGGATCGCAGTGCAAGGGCGCATCGTGGCCGAAGATCATTTCGTTGAAGACGCGCGCGAGACAGGCGGAAACTTCATCTCGATCGATACCGTTGGCGTCGAGGTACTCGAGATCGTCCAATCGGTGTCCTGATACCCGCTCCATAACCAGAATCCGCTCCTTTGACCAGAGAACGCCGGGAACGACGAGGGGGTGCTCGGGCAGCTTGGCAAAATGTTCTCTCGTCCGATTAGCGTTATGCTCTTCTTCTCTAAAGTCCAATTCCTTTGGCAGCGAGATATCCATTTCCTTAGAGAGCCATTCTAAGTCGTATTCCGGGAAGAAGCGCTTGAGCGTGGAGAACGTGAACCGCGTCAGGGCAAGGTCGAGTCGGGACCACTGAGCGAGTCTCGGGTGTTGTACCTTGACAGCCACAGGCATTCCCGTATCTTTTACTGTAGCGGTGTGTACTTGAGCAAGAGATGCGGCACCAATCGGGTCTGTCGAGAATTCGGAGAAGTAGTCCCGAAGCTCTTTGCCGGTATCTTTGCGGAACATTTCCTCAATCGACTCGAAGGACGATACGGGGCACTTGTCTTGTAGCGGGATAAAGGTGTTGGTCCACTCTTGAGGGAGGAGGTAGTTCATCGCACTCTGCCGGCATGTTAGTCCCCAGAGCTCGAAGAAACCCAGGAATAGGGGGTCTTACTAGATGCTGACCCAACTTGATGAAGATTCCACCGTTCTTCTCAAGGACCTTCAATGTTCGATCGGCGCATCGCTGGTGGCAGTCTTTCAAGATCTTGCTTGCTAGTTCGGGGTCGTCAATCGTTTCTTTCTGGTTGAGAGTCGTTCGGTAGCTGCAAGTAGGTGGATTAGCAAAGACCGGACTGGGACACAGGCCTGCTTCTCCGAGAAGGGTTCTCCGTACTCGTTAATGCACACTGCAAGCGCAGCTGCAACACGGCCTGCTCGCTCTGCCGCATCGTAGCCGTACTTGACATCGTCGCCGAACGCAAGGACGCCCGCCGTCGCAGCGCCACCGCCCGAGGCAAGTAGCCACACGCGGCCACCTTTCTTACCACCTCCAGTCTTTGGTGCGGCCCTGCTAATTGCGGCCTTCGTGGTTGTAGAGGAGAATTCGCGTGCGGTGTTGCCAAATCGTCGCTGTTGCTGATGTTGTGCTCGGCTAGACTGCTGCGCCAACGGGCCTCCACGACAGTTGGAGCATGTCCATGGCCGTCGAGTGACAAGCCGGCGCAATGGGAGCGTGAAGGCGGTAAAGACTTTCATCTGGACGCTGGCCGACTGCCGCCGACGATAAGACAAACAGGAGAACTGTCTGCGCCGACACTCATTCTACGAGTTTATGTTGAGATTCGATGTATGCTTTTGCATGCAAAGAGGCGTGTCTCGATATGGACTTCCCAACAGTCGCTACAGATAGTGGAGTCGTTTTTCAAGGGATCGAGTTGCTTTGGGGGCGGTCCAGAGCTAATTAGTCGAATGTCATGTCGTCAGTCAACTCTCCTAGACTTTTTTTTTTCTTCCTCTATCTTTCTGGCTCTGCGCCTGCGCCTGCCATATCGTTGGGGCCCCGGGGGAACGGTGGCACTCTAGACGATCGTTTTCATTCGTCGAGCGCCACGTTTATCGTTACCTCGGGGTCCGTTCGGAAACCGCCGGGATAGAGGTCCAGCCCCAGAAAACCGTAATTAACTGCTTCTGCATGATCCGTCACTGGACCGGTGATCGGGAAGGGGACCCTTCGAAAAGTGGACATCACGTGTCATCGCTCCAAGCCACATGTATTGTGGCGCAAAACATCTTTAGTTCAACCGCGTTCTGGTCGCGTTCAATGACACCTGCCGCGCCGTAATCCAATTAAGCAACCTGCAAGAGGCGACAGCTACAACTACGGCTTCAGCACCGGAGCCCATTACTTCGAAGACAGCACGATCACCACACGACTTTGCACACAAGTATCACCCACTTGCTCACGGCGTTGGCTCTATGCAACAAGACAAGACACCAGAAGTTAGCCAAACCTCCGAAATGTTTTCCGTCGCTGGACCCGTACCCATCTTCAGCGACCGGACATGGGATTTCAGGCCCGCGGTCCCCTCGCCTCTTTCTTCGTCGCCCATCCGCGCGTCATCACCACTTTCGCCTATCAATGACAACACCGTACGACACACACAATCATCGCCTATCCCTCAACCAAAGTTCAAATATGCATCAAGAGCTACGAGACCGAACCCGATAGTCCGGAAACGCGAAGAGGTACAAGAGAGCAGGCGGCAGCTGTTCCTCCAAAACGTGAGGCAGCGCGCGGACGACCGTCAATACCAGCGGCGGGACATGGAGGGCACTGTACGTGAAGGCGATGCTAATGACTCTTGATCTAACATACTGACGTATCCGACAGCTTCTCAAGTCTGATTGGGATCGCGACATGCGGCAACGGCATTATGCTAAGCAAGTAGAAGGCAACGCGATATTCTCCGAAGCAGATATCGAGGACGCGGCATCGGTCCTTCAAGAGCGCGCGCAACGCACCCCCGATGATGCTGACGACATGATGGTTGATGCCATTGCCCAGGAGGAGCAGGACGAGCTCGATGCGTTGCTGCTGTCCTACGATCAGTCATCTGACGCGCAGCCCGAATATGGCTCCTCACAAACGATGCAATCAGATCCGTATGGCCTGTCGGACGACGAGGATTACGATTCATTATTCATGAATTTGGTATCACAGGAAAGCAATCAGCCAGACGCGTCCTCACAAGATATGGACATGTCTTGAAAACATGGCGTTGATTACTGCTGGTCTATCTGCATTATGGCGTTTATTCGAGACTACTTGGCTTTCGGGATCTGGGGGTTGCTTTTGGCGTTTGGCATTAAACGGTGGTCGGAATACGCCATGAATGGCTCCTGTGTATATGCAGACTCACGGGACAAGGCATCGATTGTGTAGGAACATATTTGACAGGACATCTATCGAGATGTCCAATTACTGAGGATTACAGCCCTCGTCCCCATTGAAGGCTTCTTGCGTTGATGGCATGTCACCAACTAAATCGGATGGGGGTGAGCCAGCAGCTTGCATCTGTCTGATGTTAGCGCGTGAAGATCCATGTTCGATCGGGATTCGTACCTTCTGCATCCTGTCCACAATGTATTCTCTGTCCGCCGCGTTGGAATCGGCGTACGACTTTTCCTCAAACTTGGCCACGATCTCCTTGACCAGTGCTTGTTGCTCCTCGTACCGTTTGAGATCCTCTGCCGGGGTCTTTTCCCGATTCTTTGCCAACCATTCGGGAAACTTGTCGTTGAGCTCCTTCATGGGCTCGTACAAAATTTCTTTATTGGTGAGCTGCTCCATCATGCCCATGAGCATCTTTGAGAACTCCTCCTCGTTGCCACCACCGCCTTCAAGATTGCCTTCCCCGAGTTGCTTCATCATCTCCGCGAGGAAGTCTTCGGTCGAGGACTCTGCCGCAGCAGCCGTCGCCTGCTGTCCGGATGCTTGCATGCGCTCCATGGTTTTCTTAATGGTCTCCTGGAAAGAACCGTCGGCGATGGGGTCCGAAACGGGAGTTTTGCTTGAAGATGAAGCTGAGGCTGGCGGTGGTGGCGCTTTTGCTCCGGTCGTGCCTTCGGGAGTGATTTCCGTTTCTTGAGCAGCTGCACTTATCTGTTTGAAAACGTTGTCGAACTGGGCCTGCATTTCGGGCTGTGGAAAATAGTCAGCGTTCGGATCGTTGTCGACATGCCTCAAAAGTCTCCTACATTCTTTTCAAATTCCCCAATCAAGTCCGCCATGCCAGCCTGGAGCTGCTTTGCAAAATCGTCGGAAGACAGCATCTCTTCGAGTGTCTTATTCTCAGAATCATCTTCCACAGCTGCCGCGGGCCTCCCTGGGCCAGCCGCAGTGGTCTTCGCAGCTGGCGCAACAGGTGGCGCTGCTGTCTTTGGTTCCACATTCACGGCGGCAAAGTCGTCGAGCATATCTAGCAGAGTCAGTATAGTCCAAGCCGCCACAGAGGGCTCTGAGTGAATTGCGCACCATCCAGGTCGTCCAAATCGTCTTCATCGGGGTCGGGAACATCCTCAACAACAGTCGTAGGCTTCGTCTCTTCCACTGGCGGCACCACGGGTTTTGCCTCGGCAGTGTTGGCGGCGCCGGCTGCGCTACCGTCCTTCTCCATCTTTGCAAAAAGCCTTCGCTGCGATCCAAATATGATGCGTGACAAGAAACAGAAGGCGCTTGGGGTGGTATGAGTATCTGTAAATGTAAGAACAGGCGTCCTGGTCAAAGCAACGCTATATACGGTCGTGACAAAGGTGTCGTACGGTACGCGGTCAGATGGAGGCGACAGGATCTAGAACCTCGGAGTGCTGCAGGTGATAGACAACCTCACAAGGGCTGGGATTATCGCCTTTGTATGTGCAGAAAGATGGACTGTCAGATGCAAACCGAGGAATCGGCCTGAAGCTCCAAGGTTGTCTTGCATCTGGGCAGGTCCATTAGCCCCACGTCAGATTCCCAGCACCCCGCGCCGCCGGACAAACGTGGTCTAGGGCGGGGTCCATTCTCCCATTTGTCCATTGGACGACCGCTACGCGCCCCTGCCGCCCCTCTCCATTTTCCAAAGGTTCCGACGGCCCTGAGCTCCTGCGGAAGGTACCGCGGCTTCTCGCGTTTGCCAGGTCACGCACCTTCCGTTGGTCGATCCAAGCCGGTACGTACCTCTACCCCGAAAATCTTCCACCTTCCAACGCGGCGCATTCAGTGAGGCAACTGCAAGGCGCCTTACCTCAGGTAGCTCGTTGACGACTTCCACTCGCTTCGGCTTTGCCTCAACACACCGAACCATCTTTGGAACACAGCCAGCCTTACCACTTTCCTCTTCTACATCGACCGGCGTGAACGTTCTACGACACCTCCGCTATCCGAACGCACCGAGCCCTCGATCACGGCCCGATACGAAGGTTGAATCGTCCCGATTGTGCACACCCGCAACCGCAACCTTGCGAAACGCGAGCCAGACGTCGCACACGACATTGGACACAGACACTCTCAGTGACTATTATACATCGCCACAATGTCGCTTTGCCAGAACAGACTTCAGGAGGAGCGGTATGCTGCCCCAACTGCTCTCTATCGTCCTATATGTGTCTAACTATCCTGGCCATGCTATAGCAAGCAGTGGCGCAAGGACCACCCTTTCGGTTTCTTCGCGAAGCCTCAGCGCAATGCCGCAAGTGGAACACTCGACCTGAAGGTTTGGGAGTGCGGTATTCCTGGCAAGGAGAAGACGATCTGGGAGGGCGGCCTGTTCAAGTTGACAATCACATTCCCCGAAGGTGAGTTATTCGTAGTAATGGCAGTGGAGTGAAAGCCGTTTGCTGATGATTCTGCGCAAAACAGAGTACCCGACGAAGCCACCCAAGTGTGAGTTGCAAAGCATCCCTAAGCTCGTCCATATACGTCAAGCTGACAGAAACATACGCAGGCAAATTTGTCCCTCCGCTGTTCCATCCTAACGTCTACCCCTCTGGCACCGTTTGCCTGTCGATCTTGAATGAGGAAGAGGCGTGGAAGCCTGCGATTACGGTGAAGCAGATCCTGCTCGGCATCCAGAATCTGCTCGACGACCCCAACCCCGAGTCTCCCGCTCAGGCTGAAGCCTACAGTCTCTTCAAGAAGGACAAGACGGAATACGAGAAGCGCATCAAGCGCGTCGTGAGAGAGAACCCGGCGCCTTAGATGCAACGGCAACTATTTGTGAATAGATTTACGAGATCACAGCGTCATGCCCATAGGCAGGACTTCGGAGTTACGGGAATACCATACGGTCTGCTTCTCTGCTTTCGATCTGTTCGATGACAATGCAATGAGAGTATTGTGACGGAAGCAAACAAGTGGGCAATTAACCCCCAGCCCAGCTGTTGATCTGATGAATAGGTTATTTGCGTGTAAGATGCATCGATTGAGTGGTTGGAAAGGCGAGTAGAAATGATATGCGAATCGACTATATAAGGCCGGCACGCTGGTTACGATGACTCTTTTGGCGGTGATTCGAGACCCCACCAGTCAGTGGCGGGAGGCTCATTTATTACCCGTCGAAAGCCACTGGCTGTGGATATTGCACCGGAACGAATGCCGCTGGGCTCTTGTGTCACTGTCGGAGGAGCGCGCCTCCACAATAGCTTGCTTGGCCTGAGACCCGGAACCCTGACAACGGGTGACGAGTAAGTCGGGGGGGG
>JFFI01001778.1:55754-98558 GCA_001563125.1 Colletotrichum salicis
GGGCGTATTACCAAACAGTGAAAGACACGGGCTGCCGAAAGCCTCGTTTTCCCTCCAGTAATTAGAAGACATTATCTCGAGCACAGTGAGGTAAGTATGCCCAGCAGCATCAAGAACTGCAGCTTCGCAGATAGAAGGCGTCTCCGTGGCACCATATGTGGGCTGTCATGAAAGAACAGATTAACAGCAGCAGCAAACAGAAAACGGCAGAACCACACCGACTCGTTGCTCTGCGTTCTCGTTGGTGGCTGGGCACGATGCAGTTTCTTATCAGTCGGTAAGGTTAGGTAATTGGGAGACTGGTGAACTCTGACTGGCCAGTCCGCCAATGGGTGCGAGAGCCGAGATCGGCCCAGGGAACCAGCTATGTTACACTAGTGCAGCGCAGCAGATTAGCGTATCGTGCAGATGCAGCTAGTCACTGTGGTTCCGCAGCGGCGGACTTGCAATTTTGGCACACTTTGACAACCCTTGGGGATACTTTGGCACAGAGTCGCAGACGGCCCTGACGTTTCCGACCCTTATCGAAGCACCGGCTACGGCCTCCGATAATACCAGGTGTCAGGGCTGGGCTTCCGTCGGATGAGCCAGGTGCTAGGGGGGATGTCATTGAGGTGTATCAGAAGCGCGGTCCAATGCTTCCAAGTACCTACACTACTCTCTGTGGCCGTTGCGGCAAAAGGAAAGGGTAACTAAGGTCGAAAAGAAATAACGACAAAATAAAAAAACTGGGTGAAGCGCAAGAAGAGTCATAATTCTTTCACTCCCACCCCTTCACCCGGTTGCTCCCACCTCTTGCTCCGTATTTATTCTCTCGGGACACGTCTTTCGCCTCTTCCAACCTTTTCTGAGTTGTATAGTTCATCCCATACACATACACAACACACAGCCGTAGCTTCAAGAGACTGCAATCATGTGTGGTATTTTCGCTTGTCACCGGTAAGCCCACCTGCGAGATCGTCCCTATTTCGGCGCGGATGGAGGGGCAACGCGAGCTCCCCTCCAAAAAAACAATTAACCCCGCCATGATGCCTCTGGAGAATGCGACTGACTGTTGTGCGCGCGCAGTCATCCCGACGTACAAAAGTTTAAGCCTACGGCTTTGAAGCTTGCCAAGGCGTAAGTTTCCAATCATTCATATTCGAGGCGCATCAATTGACCCCCAATTCGCAGCATCCGTCACCGTGGCCCCGATTGGAGTGAGTTCTGAGTCACCGCGATGCGCGACTTCGACACGAACCAAGCAGACAACTGACCAATCTCCCTCGCACAGGTGGAAGCGTCATTTCCAACAAGACGAGTAGGTTATACTCGATCACGACTATCAATATCCCATCAATTGACCATCAATTGCAGTTCTGTGCCATGAGCGTCTTAGCATCGTCGGCGTCGGTAAGATTTACCTTTACCTGGCCACAACTTCCATGGCTAACCACCATCGCAGAGTCCGGCGCCCAGCCCCTTACCAACGAGGATGAGAGCATCGTCCTCGCCGTCAACGGTGAAATCTACAACCACCGTCTGATCCGCAAGTCCCTCAAGCACAAATACCACTTCAAGACCGGCTCCGATTGCGAGGTCGTCATCCCTCTGGTGAGTCAATATCGACCCTCGACTTGATATCCACATTGGAAGGCATGGAGACCTGACGTATCACAGTACATGGAGTATGGTCTCGATGCCCCGAAGCACCTCGACGGCATGTTCTCCTTTGTTTTGTACGATAAGAAGCAGGACCGCACAATCGCCGCCCGCGACCCCATCGGCATCACCACCCTCTACTACGGCTGGTCCTCAAAAGAGCCCGACGCGGTGTACTTTGCCTCCGAGCTGAAGTGCCTGCACAGTGTCTGCGACAAGGTCGAGGCCTTCCCCCCTGGTCACATCTACGATTCTGCGACTGGCAAGACCACAAGATACTTCGAGCCTACCTGGTGGGACGCCGCAAAGGTCCCCGAAACCCCTCTCGACCTTAAGTTGATCCGCGAGAAGCTCGAGAAGTCAGTCAGAAAGAGACTCATGGCTGAGGTGCCATACGGCGTCCTGTTGTCCGGTGGTCTGGATTCCAGTTTGGTCGCGGCCATTGCCCAAAGGGAGACTTTGCGCTTGAAGCAGGCGGCCCTCGATGCCAACGGTGGCGCGCTTCCCATGACGGAGAACCCCGATACTGGCGATGGCATGGTCGGTATCGACGACGACAACAAGCTGTCGACTGTCACGTATCTTCCCCAGCTCAACTCCTTCTCTATCGGTCTCCCAGGATCGCCCGATAACAAGGCTGCCCTCGAGGTCGCCAAGTTCCTCGGCACCAAGCACCATGTCATGACCTTCACGATTGAGGACGGCCTGAACGCTCTGTCCGACGTCATCTACCACCTCGAGACATACGATGTCACCACGATCCGTGCCTCCACACCGATGTACCTCCTTTCCCGTAAGATCAAGGCCATGGGCATCAAGATGGTTCTCAGTGGTGAGGGAAGTGACGAGATCTTCGGAGGTTACCTTTACTTCCACGCCGCTCCCGACAAGAAGGCATTCCACGAGGAGACTGTTCGCCGTGTCAAGAACTTGCATCTTGCTGACTGCCTGCGCGCCAACAAGTCCACCTCCGCTTGGGGTCTTGAGGCGCGTGTGCCCTTCTTGGACAAGGAGGTGAGTAGAGTGCAAAACCCATAATACCTTGACTCCGCTAACACTTTGTTTTCTGTAGTTCCTCGAGGCCTGCATGAACATCGACCCCTCAGAGAAGATGATCACCAAGGAGAAGATGGAGAAGTACATCCTCCGTAAGGCGTTCGATACCTCCGACGAGCCCGGCGCCGAGCCGTACCTCCCGGACAACATTCTGTGGAGACAAAAGGAGCAGTTCTCCGACGGTGTCGGATACGGATGGATCGACGGGCTCAAGGACAACGCCGAGCTCCATGTTACCGACGAGATGATGAAGAACCCCAAGCCAGAATGGGGCACTGACATTCCGGACACCAAGGAAGCGTAAGCATCATCCAATCTTTATCCCTTTTCTGTTGCTCTGCAGGATCAGGCGCCGCTGACACGCGATTTTGACAGATACTGGTACCGCCTCATGTTCGACGAGCATTTCCCGCCGCATTGCGCCTCGACCGTTATGCGCTGGACCCCCACATGGTCCAAGCAGACGGATCCCAGTGGCAGGTGAGTCACAAGACACCCCCTTCTCCCCAATTCCCCAGTGAAAATGAATTGGCCTAGTCAGTTTGCTGACCCGTTGCATGACAGAGCTATTGCCGTCCATGAGCAGAAGTACGAGACCGCCGCATAAAGTGATAATTTGGAGGAAAGACAAACTGTATCCTAGCACTTCACGTCAATGCGGGCGGGTAAAGGTAGAGGCGTCCTGGTTTGTTGGATTATGTAGACACTCAACAAGTTTAGAGTCTCCAAAAATGGGAATGGAAGTTGCAATTATTGTCTGCTGTTGCGCCTTCATAAAATGTTCGCTTAGTTCATGGTTGCGATGAAGACTCTGGTGATGGCGGAAGGGTTTCCGACCATTTTCTTTTTCCTCTGTAATCCCCTCCGTATGTACCTAGGTCTTGGTCTGCCAGGGGTTGGTTCCTGGAGCTTACGAGAGAAAGCAACATCCCAGACTCCCAGAGCCTTCCCCAACTTCCATTGACTTCTTCCATCCAAAAGTCCACTTTGTGTGCAACAATGATTAAGTGTGATTGCCCGGGAATGTCAACTTAGTGGCAAGTGCTGGTAACTGATCAAATGAGCATCCATCGTGACTCAGTTAGTCCCCTATTTGAACAGCGCAAGTGATGGACAAAAGAACCGGCAGTGAGGTGACACCATGGAGTAATCTGAGTTACACCACGAAGACAGGTGTGTGGGAAGAGAAATGAGCGACGGTGCAAACAGAGACAAAGGCAACGGGAAGAGGCAGGAACCACGGAAAAGAATTCTGAGCCTGCCTCTTCTCTCAGGCTGACGGTAAGAATCTCACGCCTGCCGTTCTTGCTATCTACATTCCGTCCCAGATTCATTCTTCCACTTTCTCTTCTTTTCACCATCTACACACTCACTCAAACACACACAACAGAGTACAACAAGCCAAGAGCAAAGCCGGAAAATCGCATTGAGCACCTGAGCCTTGGGTAGCCCACACTGCTGGCCATCGACATCCACTCTCTCAGTGCTTTACTCTACCTTATTACGGTCCCCTGTCCTCTAGAGTCCCATCTGAGCTCTCCAGCCGACAATAATCCCAACAAACCAATAACAGATCCCCTACGTGCAGCCAAAAGCGTCCTAGTGCGACCCCGTCACAGCAAAGCTCCTCCGGACCGAATTGCGCCGGGAATCCCCGTCAACCAATTGATGCAACCAAAACATTTTCTCGAACAGCTTCTGCCCCAGCAGACCATCTCCTGAAAGAACACCTGCAACCCGCCTCTTTTTGCCCATCGCATCTCGTCAACCGCTTTCCCATTGTCTACTCAATTTTCTCCACAAAGTCCTTCTTCCCGTCAAAAATCAGCAATCATGTCTGTTCCTAACTTCGGAGACATCGCCAAGTCGGCCAACGACGTATGCGCTTTCCCCCCTCTCTCTCCCTCTATACTTTTTTTCGGGTAATCGCGGACGGGGGAAAATCGAGCTCTAGGCTTCTTCCCCGGCCGAGGTCATTCTCGACGGAAGAAACCACTCAGCTGACATTGGCCTTCAATAGCTCCTCAACAAGGACTTCTACCACCTCTCTGCCACCACCTTCGAGCTCAAGAGCAACACCCCCAACAACGTTGCCTTCAAGGTCACCGGCAAGACCTCCCATGAGAAGAGCACCGCTGGAGCTGTAAGTCACGCCCTAACATTCACCGCCTCATGATGCATCAGGCGTCCCATAAATAAACAAACATGGACCTCGACTAACATCGTCTTCCTCCAATTCAGATCGAGGGCAAATACTCCGACAAGGCTACCGGTACAGCAACCACCACCCATCGTTTAAAGCGCTTGAATCTCAGCTTGGGTCGAATATATGGACGGCCTTACGGCAGTCCTGTCTCATTCGCAGCCAACATATCGCCGGAATTTGCACATTTGCTAATGTTCTACAATCGCGCAGGCCTGACCCTTACCCAGACATGGAACACCGCTGCCGCCCTTGACACCAAGGTCGAGCTTGCCGACAGCCTCGCGAAGGGCCTGAAGGCTGAGGGTGTCTTCTCCTTCCTGCCCTCCGCCGGCGAGAAGGCCGCCGCCAAGAAGGGCGCCAAGTTCAACCTCACCTTCAAGCAGAGCAACTTCCACAGCCGCGCTTTCTTCGACCTCCTCAAGGGTCCCACCGCCAACATCGACGCCGTTGTCGGCCACGAGGGCTTCCTCGCTGGTGCCTCTGCCGGCTACGACGTCAACAAGGCCTCCGTCACCGGCTACGCCGCCGCTGTCGGCTTCCAGGCCCCCACCTACTCTGCTGCCATCACTGCCAGCGACAACCTCAGTGTCTTCGCTGCCTCCTACTACCACAAGGTCAACTCCCAGGTTGAGGCCGGTGCCAAGGCTACCTGGAACTCCAAGGCCGGCAACAACGTTGGCCTCGAGGTCGCCAGCAAGTACCGGATCGACCCCGTCTCCTTCGCCAAGGTGCGTAACTCTCTCTCCCTCCCCCAACATCTTTTCTAGAACCATTGCTCATCAATCTCCGCGTATAGTTCAAGGTCAACAACAACGGTGTAGCCGCTCTCGGCTACAACGTCCTCCTCCGCGAGGGTGTTACCCTTGGTCTTGGTGCCTCCTTTGATACCCAGAAGCTCGACCAGGCTACCCACAAGCTCGGTGCCAGCTTCACCTTTGAGGGCTAAGTTTTTGTTCACCACATGTATTCTTGACGAGGAAAATTCTTTCAGCTCCTTTGTCCGGCCGGGTAGCGGACCCAATGCTCTTCTGGTTTCATTTGGAGGTTCCTGTCTGGTGTAGATTACTTCGGGGAGTAATTGAGTTTGGTCGACCGGAATCCCTTGGTTTCTTCCCATTCGATTGTTTCATGGTGATCTGGACAACAAGACTTTTGTCGTGTGATTTATGTCTATCCTGGTAGATGTCTACTGATTGCTGCGCAAGCTCTATTGCCTGAACTCCATCATTTAGCATCTTTTTTCTTCCGGCGCAATCCGCCAGTTGCAACAAAGGGTATGAAAAAGGAAAAGAACAAGATCCCGCTGACGACCAAAAACGCTCCCACAGACGTCTCCTGCGGTCCGACCGGGACTTGCGTGCCCATGATCCTATGCGACCGCCGCGAATCCTGCTTCTGCTGTGTCCTAGTATGCGTCTGCGAATCAAAGTGCCGCGGCGCAGCCGACCTTGTGTGTCCGTACGGATCCGACCCGGGACCCATCCCAGGCTGTTCCTTCTCCGCGCCGGTGCCGGTGGTATCCTCGTGGGCCTCCCTCCGCTTCGCCGACTGCGCGCCCCAGCCGCCGGACCTGTAGAAGCTCGGGGGCGGGCCGCGGAAGGTTGTGCGTCGGCGGGAGAGGCCTGATGCGGGACGGCCGCCCGCGGGACCCGAGCTGCTGTGGTAGGAGCCGCGTCTGTGGCCTGCGGCGTGGTGGCCGTTGTGGAAGGAGGGAAGGGAGCGGTCGTAGGCTGCGCGTTTGGCGGGGGTGCCGAGGACGGAGTAGGCTTCTGCTATTGCGTGGAACTTGCGGGATGCGTTTGGGTCGTCGCGGTTGTGGTCTGGGTGGTGGGTTTTGGAGAGGGCATAGAAGGATCTGGGAGGGGAGGTTGAGTTAGCTGTTCGTCGCTCTCGGGCTGGAATGAGATTGGTGAGAGTAGGTGGGCATAGCAAGCATTGAGTATAGGCTGAGGGGGGGAGGTGTTGCTGTAGCTTAGACATGTGCCTATGTGAAGGCGCCTGTAGAATTATAGCTTCCACGGCCAATTGGGGGGCAGGTAGGTAGGTAGGGACATGGCACGCACTTCTTAATATCAGACGGAGAGGCATCGTGAGCCACCTTCAAGGTCTCGTAGTGGTTCGTGGAAGCGACGTCATCTCGAAGCGCACGCGATGTCGTGAAAGTACGCCGCGGGAACCGAGCTCGGAGGCATATCTGCCTTGGTAGAGTGGGAGGACTCGCTGATGTCTTCGTTATCGTCCTCGTCGAGAATGCGCCGGCGCGGCGGAGAGAACGGGCCGCTGCGGGTTGAAGCAGCCGGGGGAGGAGCATGCCGGGCTCGAGCCCGGGCGTTTTCGATGTGCTTGTCTCTCCGTGACGAATGGACTACGAGATTCAATTGAAGGGGATAGGGAACCCTAGTGGTGGGGGAGCTGGGGGAGCTTTATTTGGGAGGGTTGGTAAGATATGATATCGTGGAAGGAGCAGAGGAAGGTGAGGTGTGATTTCTGGATCTGGGTCTCTCTCGCTTCGTTCGTTCGCGTGCGCCCGGGACGGAAGTAGTGACGAAATCGATGGTCGCTTCTGCTCTCGTCGGTCGGTAGATCGGAGCTTGGTGGTACCTACCCCTGCGCCTCTGGGGGTTTGGTACTGATTACATAAGGCAATGAAGGGGTTCTGTTGTCTACAGTGACGAAGAAGCAGAATCACAGAACAACAACACTTGCGCTTGTGAAGTGATTGCTGTAATGTGATACCTACACTCTCGTTACTCTAAGAATGATGAGTACTTTAAAGGATTATTCTCTTATTCTGAGGGAAACTATGGTATCAATACTGCGGGGTTGGGTCTTACCGAGTCCTCGGGTTAATAACGCAAGTACCTAGTGATTCCTCTCAGCATAAATCTCTCAACTTGCACGCGTGAATGATTTGAACAACTCAAGAGAGCATGAAGTCGTATTTGAGTATGAAAAGCTGCTGGTTCATTCTTGTTCAAGTGAGTACCAGCAACTTTTATTATGATTATGATGAAAGTTGTTCCCCATGGCGGTTTGTTAAGTTGTTCTCAACACATGTCGGGTCCATGACGGGCCTAGTCGCGTTGCCTTACTGAGGACTTATCCGCGCTGCTCCGTGTTAGTTGACTAGGAGCGGCAATGACTGTCTTGCCTTATCACTCCTATGTTTTCTCGTCTCGTCTCTTCCCACTGCCGGCTGCTCATCTCGAAAATGATTCGCAGTCTAGGCTTTTGGTCGGCACTTTCTGTAGAGGGGGTGACCGCATAGGAGGAAGAGGAGATAAATCTAGACCGAAAGGTACCAAGCAGTCTGAAACTTACTCTCGAACACCGGGTTTCCTCGATGATTCTGCCTTGAGAGGAGCAGTAATGCTGCTAATATGTTTCCATCATTACAGTGAACTTACACCGTCTTGCCAGATGTTAGCTGTCCTCTTGGTGTTACCATGAAAGCTCAAAGACCCAACGTCCTTCTTCTCTTCCAGCCTGTGCTGGTACTTTTTTCGGAACATGCATTCTCGAATGAGACTTGGAAGTTGACTTCAGATAATAGATAATTATCTAGCAGAACTTATTTCTTACAGATTGGCAAATGTAGAGACTTGACGACATGTGAAAACGCTCAAAGGCTTGAATACTAGTTTTTCTTCTTTAAAATTACATGCTAGTAAACTTCCACGCACATGTCGGTGTGTGCGAGTAATTGACGCTTCATTACGCTATACATGGAATGTGGATGTGCTGACATGGATATCAGTCTTTCGTATAATCCCTTTTCGACTTGAAGAGTCGTCATCGTCGGTCTCATGTTCCCTGGCACCCGAACGTGAGGTACACCGTTTGGATGATTCATGATATGTTCTGTCGTTGCCGCTGAGTGAGCCAAGCTTGATACCTGGGCCAGCACTGCTGAGGGCGTCTCCGCTCTGAAAAAGGATTCCGGTCAGTCATCAGTTACAGCATACACAGAGTCACATTGTGGCTTACCTCGCCGGTAATCTTGTAGTTCCCATCGTGAGATGAGCCATAGTAGAACTTGAACAGTTTTCGGAGAGGAGGTAGAGATGACCCAATGATCCCCAAACTACACTCAAGGTTGGAAGTAATGCTGATGACTCCAAGGTGGTCTATAGGATAGACGTGACGTGTAAGCTGATGTTCCAAGAAGAGCAGAGGTATTGATAGACGATGACTTACAGGCAATTTCAGTAGGATATTTGGCAGTGTCGTAGTACTTGAGGTAGGGCATGCGGATGCAAGTAGCAATACTGGCAAAGATTCCGAGGCCGAGAATGGCTATGACAGAAACCTTCTTACGGCGAGACATCTGAAGTCCTGCTACGATGAAGAATGGAACAATGGCACACGCCCAGTCCGTCAACATCTGAATCGCAGAGACGATATAGCTGACATTCTGCAAGCTGATCTTCTTTTGACACGATCCCCTATCAGGCGAGGTTAGGAGACGAAAGAAAAGGGGCAACCCGATTTCGAGCAAGAATTTGCTGCCCAATCATAACATCAATGCTATCCCATAGAGAGACTTACAATGCAGGATTCCATGTTGCTACAAGCGGGGTGCAGTTTGCAAAGACAAAGATCAAAGCCAAGATGGCTACAACCACCATTACAGACATGTTGAGTATCATACAGATGAACACTCGCTTCCGTCGATCCAGGCGTATACATGTGAACCCAATGACGCACTTGATGATAGTTGACGAGATGAAGTATAGCACTTCCCAGTAGGTCTGGTACTCGGAGGCACGAATCAAGTATAGTTGTGATGGGAGGTCGGCATCATGGAACCCCACGCCATGGCGTGACGCGAGGACTACGAAAACCACTGCTGGTATAAAAGGAAGCTATCACGCTCTTGGTTAGCGAGTTTTTCGAGAGTGTTATAGTAGTATAACTCCACATGAATAGAGGAAGAGGTAAAGGTGAGGGTTAAAGCTGCAGAGACTTACAGTTTCTATTATTACCAAAAAATCTTCGACGCCCCAGAGCCGTGACGAAGCCCCTGATAAACCAGCACGAACGTAGATCCGAAGCGACACGACGATGACGCTGATGATGCCCAAGATGATGGCGACGAATTCGACGGCAGGCGCCAGGCCCTTGAGACAAGGGGTTCAAGCTGGTAGGCAAAGGCCTGAATCTGCTCCCCCGTCATAGAGGCCGCCATCTTGGGCGTAGGTCGGTCGAACCTATGGACTTCGCTTCGCAAAGCGGTCGTGTTATGTCTTTTCTTTGTCGCGGACCGAGATACTAAAGAGGGTGGGGAAGCGAATCTCGAGACGAACTTCGATCTAGACTCTAGAGTGGAGACATCGGAGGAGTTCAAAAGCGAAGTGGGATGCCGGGAACAATGCTGCCTGCCACATGGGAAGGGAGGCATTTTACTACAGACCGCGGTTCCTGGATTTGACTGACAGTTGGATGCTGGGGGGGAGCTCCGACGTAACGTGCCCCCCTGGTCGACGTCTGGTCTCATTCCCATGTCTTTTTTCCCATGGCTAGGTGGAGGATCTGGCTCCTTGAACGTCCCAGCAGAGGCAGATTTTCATAGTCAACCCCACAAACGGGACGTCAATAAGAGCTCGTTGAGGCTTTAATATGTAAAGACCAAGGCAAAATGTCCATTTCCAATACGTCTACCTGGCCCTTGGGTTTCGACGAGTCAGCAAAAGCCACACCTTGGTCAAGAACAGCCCTGCTTCGTGGGGCGAGCTGTCAGTTTCCGTCGAGGGCCTCGCGGCACCCATGGCGACGAAATCCCTTTCAAGTTTCCGCCATGGAAAAGACATGGCAGGGCATCGCGCACGCGAGACGTCTGTGTCCTCGGCTCATCGATGCCTCCTCTCGGTCAAGGTATGTAGGTTTTCGCTAACAGCTCTAGCTGCAGTAGCTGAGTTCAGTCGTTAGGAGGATTGATGCAACCCAACCAGTTTTTGTAGTGCAGTACGAGATCGCCCCTGCCCGCAATCAACCGTCTCGTTACCGGTTTTGATGTGGTGGCCGCTGCGGACGCTTGTGCCGCGGGTTGGAGCAATCTCTTTTCGTTCCGGGCCTAGAACCGGGGGTTCGTTGGGGTTTTGATAAGACCCGAGGGAGGGGATCCGGAGGCAGGGGTGAGGTAGCGAACTCCACAGACTTGATGTTATCCAGCCAGTCAAAGGACGATGATCAACAGCATGGCACGTTGAAATAAGTGAATCTAGCTGTACCATAGGCTGCAGTTTTCGTAAAACGTTCAGGACCCTGTCTAAGAAATACCACCTAGCACCACGTACAAGTCACTGACTCGACCTCAATGCGACTTAGGCCAAAATCTGGATGGTGTTTTTGTGCTCTAGGATAATGGCGAATCCCTACTGTAGAGGCTGGTGCTATGCCCAGTTCACCTGGGCTGATCTTATCTTGGACCTTCATTATCACATTGTAACCTTGGTATGAAGTTCTATCCTCTGGGAGTAATATGCACAACTCTTATGATACCATAATGCTGCGGGTATATACCGTGCTACACTAACACGATGATGGCCCACACGCTTCCCACAAACACTTAATCCGTTGAAGGTATCCATTTGTGCTGCCGTTAACGCAATACCAAAAATCGCCCTTGGTAAAAGATCCAGGATGTTCATACCCGGCCAGGCTAGCCAATTTGTTTGACACCTGATTGTTTACCAATGCGGCGGGCTTGGCCACATCATGGATAAAAACCCCGATCTGAAAAAGCCGCCAGTTGGTCTAGGTTAGCCGTTGCACCAACAAGTCACTCCATGCGGAGCTTCCTGCTGAAGAATGATGCATTGGGGTTGGAAGCCATCCAGGGGTCTTATCAACTAGCCACTCAGAAGCTTGAGATATTTCATCCATTCTCCGGAGATGTGCGAATTCCCACTACTAACTTATGGGAGCTCCCCCCCCCCTTCTCGTGATCACACTCTTCACTTTCTGTTTGCACAGACAACTCCGGTAGACGCCGAGTCATCGAGCGTACTTTGCCATCATGCTGGGCACGATTCTTGCCTTTGTGGCGCTGTTAGCCCTCTACTTCATCGGCAGCGCCATCTACAATGTCACTCTCCATCCGCTGGCCGATGTGCCGGGCCCCAAGATTTGCGCCATTACTCGCATTCCCTACTGGCGTGTCGCATTGAAAGGCGACGATATAGAATGGATGAAAAGCTTGCACGAAAAATATGGCCCTGTCGTTCGTTTCGGTCCCACGGACCTGAGTTACACGGCCGGAGAGGCTTGGAATGATATCCATGGGCCCAAGGTGACAGAGAAAGCCCAAGAGTTTTCAGTCCAGCCTGTCAATGGTATGCGATAATACTCCAGAAGCTTCGCTGCAGATCTTCAACTGGAAGTACATGAACTGCCTCTAAAGACTAATACTTGCAGGTGTCCCAAGTATGCTCACGGCGAACACGGAAGACCACTTTCGAGTTCGCCGCCTCTTTTCACCAGCATTCTCGGAACGTGCGTTGAGGCAACAAGAGCCTCTCTTCCGGAAGTACGTGGATCTTCTCATGTATAAGATAAGAGAGGTTGGCAAGGAGGGAGAAAAGCCCGTGGAGATGACCCAATTGCTCAACTTTGCGACATTCGACGTCATGGCCGAACTCTGCTTCGGTCAGCCCCTCGGTTTGCTGGCAAAGAACGAATACAGTCCCTGGGTCAGGTCAATCTTCGAGTCACTCAAGATGTTGCCCATTGTATCCATCATCAACTATTACCCCGTCCTGACTGCCATTTTCAACCGCTTCGAGCCGAAATCCGTCGTGGAGCAACGCGTCACTCACTGCAAGCATTCCGAAGATCGTGTCAACCAGCGGCTGCAGGATGGGTCTGACCAGCCTGATGTCTAGAACTTGGTTCTAGCGGCCAAGGAAGGCAAGGGTCTCTCCCTCGAGGAGATGCATTCAAACTCTGAGATTTTCATGCTCGCCGGATCGGAAACGACAGGTAAACAGATCTTATCACTTGAAATTGTGATGTGAAGCTGACTGATTGCACTAGCTACACTCCTTAGAGGTTGCCTCTACAACCTGCTCACCTATCCCGAGAAAATGAAGATTATCTTCGAAGAAATCCGAGGCAACTTCACAAAGCTAGACGAACTCACATTCGAGCGCCTTCAGGAGCTGAAGTACATGAACGCCTGCCTGAAGGAAGCGCTGCGCGTCTACCCCCCGGTCCCTATCGGCAGTCCTAGAGTGGTGCTCCCAGGCGGACAACAGATTCTTGGCAAATGGGTTCCCGCCGACACGCGCGTGTCAGTTCACCACTGGTCAACATACAAATCTGAATCCAACTTCAAGAACGCCGAAACTTTTACTCCGGAAAGGTGGCTCAAAACGGACCCCACCTATGCAGGGGACGCTCTGGAGGCTCATCAGCCGTTCGGCTTCGGACCGCGAAACTGCCTGGGCCAGAACATGGCAATGCACGAGATGAGACTTATCCTGGCTACTCTGCTCTTCTCGTTCAATCTCGAGCTGTGTGAGGAAAGCCGGGATTGGAAGAACCAGAAGGCTTTCGCGCTGTGGATCAAGAACCTGTTGATGATTCGGGCAAAGCCTTTGGCTGCGCAAACTAGGCTGAAGATCTGAAAGGCGTACGTTGCCTTCGAAACGAGATCGTACCTACTAATATAAGTTGCTATCGATATTGAATACTGGGCCAATCGGAGCGTTCGTTAAGCGATGACATTTCCTAATGTGGTTCTGAGACATGCGAGGAATCTAGCGGGTGGGATTGCTCACGAGAGCGGGAGATCGACATTTTAGAGCGTGTTAGTCGAAGCACGTCCTCGGACACATTTCGTCGACTTTCGAGCTCAACTACATTTACTAATAGGCCCCCTCCCCCCGATTCCTTTGTCACCTCTATAGCAATTCTCTACCCTCAAAAATACAAACAGCATTTATTGCCTCGAGACCAAGGTCAAAAATTAGTCAAAAAATCACTCGCAGAAGACTCCGCATTTGTATCGCTAAAACCATTGTGTCAACCTCGACGATGATGACACTTTCGGCCAAATGTCTTCAAATCTCGTCCTCCATAACGTATTCATACTACTTTGCCAAGGCTACAAACATTGCACTCCCAACTCTTCTCTTCTTGCACGGATTTCCGTCAACTGCCATCGACTTCCGCCAGCAGCTAGAGCATTTCGCTTCCCAGAGCTATGGCGTCCTCGCACCTGATCTTCTTGGCTACGGCGGAACCTCCAAGCCAAAAGATCCACGAGAATACACGTGGCGCGCGATGAGCGCGCATATCAAAGCCATATTGGATGCAGAAGAAATCGTCGCGGTGGTAGGCGTAGGCCACGATCTGGGTTCATGGTTTCTGAGCAGACTGTACCACTTTTACCCGTCCCAGTTTAGGGGGTTGGTTTTCCTAGACGTCGGCTACTCTGTGCCGGGAGAGAAGTTTGACGTCGAGATAATCAACCGTATGACGAAGGAGATGACGGGTGAAGAGCGATTCCGATACTGGGATCTTTTCACGGATGACGAGGGTGTGGCACTCATGGATCGGAATGTCGAATCTATGATGTCTCTCATGCATGCTTCACCCGAAGTAATAGCTGCCAATCTTGGACCCCCAGGCAAGGCTAGAGACTGGGTTTCTTCTGCAAGGATTGCACCAGCACATTCTTTTGGCGACGGCGACGCTCAAGAAAGCGGCTATTTTCGGGGAAAAGTCGCCACATTCAAGGAAGGGGGGTGGAAAGGCCCGACAAACTGGTACAAGGCGCTAAAAGACAATTTGTCATTCGAAGATGAGAAGTACATGACCAAGGAACTTGAAGTACCGGTTTTGCTAGTTGGCTGTGGAAGAGACAAAATGACGGTAGCCTCATTTCAAGATCGGATGACGAGGCCGTGGGCAAAGGCTGGGTATGACTTTGAGGTGCTCGAAACAGGACACTGGGTTATGCTTGAGGATGTGGACAGTGTTACGCGTTTTTTGCAAGGCTTTATCGGCCGTTTTGAGTGAGCAGATCTGTAGTTATGGATTTGAACCATCAAGCCCGACTCGTTTATCTTTTGTGACGTGGATTCTGGATATCTAAAACCGCAATCTCATAATAAATCAAATTGATGTTATAGTCCTCAGCTCGTGTATATGATAACTATGGTACCGTGACTTGAAAAACGAATGAAAGAAATCAAGTGCACTTCTTCAATAGAAACCAAGAGGTCGTATCAGGCAAATACTAAAGCTTGATTCGAACGAGAAAAGGGGGGAACAAGAGAAATAAGATGACGAGGTCAGTGGGTCTGATTTAGCGGCTCGAACATAGCATGGAAACCTCTGTTGATGACTTGCTGCACATTCTGTTGAGGAAGTGGCTGGTGTGGTTGTGTCGTCAGCGATGGGTGTTGTAGTTGCTGTGTGGGAATCATAACCCCCCCTTCCTCCCCGGACCCTTGGAATGAAGGGGTTACAACTGGTACCCCAGAATAGCGCAAAACCTGTCCGCCAGGATTGTTTTGCGATTGGGGCTGTGCATAGCTCGTCTCCGAGTACACTGGCTGGGGCATGTTCAGGTTTTGATAATGATAGTAAGGGGGCTTTTGCTGCTGTGGCTGCGAATAATGCTGCTGGTGCATTGGCGGTGGCGGAGGTGACTGCTGTAGATGATTGACAAAAGCCTGACCCTGTGAGGCGCGCAAGAAATTCGCTTTTATCTGGTCTCTAATCGTTCCACCCGTCGACGTGGGAGGCAGAGTCTGGTTGTCCTCGTTGACCCAAACAGCTCGGAGTTGATTGTTGGTATCACCTCTATCACAGGTGATCTGATTGGTTCGAACCAAATGGATTCGGGGGTGACGAAGGGTCTTCTCTGTATTGACTGTTTCCGGGGTATGTAAAAGGGAGGTTCCAACCGTAGGTTGGGTGGGATTCTACGTGGTATATAAAAAGGAGGTTCTAACCGTAGGTTGGGTGGGAAGTCGGAATCTATTCAGGGGTCGTAGTTGCCCCCTGCGCTGCCCAGCCCCGAGGGGACTTCCAATCCGACAGGTTAGCCTCGCACACTTTGAAGGTTGAGTCTTCTCCATCTCTCTCTGCCATCACCCACCGCCCACCTCGCCCAACTCTTTCTACGGGGGCGATAGGCGATCTCGTACATGATAGCAACCCCCTCTGTGGGTTTGGGGGGAGGTGGAGGTGGAGTTGGCGGTGCTCTTGAAGTTAAAGTGCTTTGCTGCGGCTTGCTTGTGGTTTTTGAAGAAGCTGGCGCAGTCGTGCTCTTCGGCCAAGATGTCGATTTTCTTCAAGACGAGATAGAGGAGTGACTTGTGCTTGTTGGGTTTGGTTTAACATTGGTTGTGGAGCGAGTTGACACCCCTGGTCCTGAGGTCGTACTTGAAGTGTCTCGTAGTTGAGTTGTGGTGCCCGTCTGACCCCGAGCCATGGTAATCGAATTGTGTGGAGAACCTGTCGGGATAGGCTGCGTAGAGTTCTGATGTAAGCCTTGAGTTGCACTGAACGAGGGGGACTGCTGGTGACCCTGAGAAGAAGCTGAAGGATTGAGGGTCGAGGTCTCGGACGCGGGCCGAGCTGTAGTGAACGTGGGCATCGGACAAGCTTGTCTTGGTGCATTTACGCCAGGTCCTCCAGGGAGAAAGATCTGGTTTGATGCCGGCGCCCACTCATCAGTCCGACTACCAACCTCTTGGTTCTCGATCCAGAGCCGCCAAGCAGCCTTGTCGTTGCACGTTTTCGCCGGCCGATACTGAAGGAGTAACTTGCCTCGCGGCGTGCCGTACTGAGCTTTTATCTGATAGAGGAACACGCCTTTGTTTCTTTGGCTTTTCTCTTCAGGGGTCTTTTCCCTTTTGGCCTTTCGTCGTTCATCCTCAAGCTTCCTGAACTTCAAGTATAGCTCCTTGGGCACCAGAGATGGGGAATAGTCAACGATTTCCACGGGAATCCCATCAAGAACCTCACGGAGCATATCCGCAAGTTGATCGGCATGCTGCCGAGCGTGCCTGGTGCCAGTGTTGAGGTTTATATCATCGATGAACTCAGATTCGGGGATAATTTCTCCCCCTCTCATTCTCTCAGGCCTTTCACGTGCGGTTACGATGAACGCTCGTGTGTTGACATCTCGAGAGGACTTTTTGTTGCCCTTGTTGCCATTTTCATTTTCACTGAAGTCGCCAAACATGACACCTTCAGGGGCGAGCTTCGGGATGCCCCTGAGATTTTCCAATCCGTACTTAAAGAACCGTTCGGCCGGATCGCCCTCCTCAAGTCCGAAGAGCATCTCTTGCAGAATGCTCTTGCGGAATCGATCCGGTTGTGTCATGTCCCTTTCCCAGATATGGCTCATCCAGGCACCACGTTGGGATACCACATCTACAGATGTGCAGCCAAAAATGGCCGAGCTTAACGATTTGGGGCTCGTAGCCACCGTCAATTCCGGGTTAGGCATGAAGTCGGCAATCATCTGCAGCTGGTGACTGACGAAATTTTGCTTGTTCTCGGCCGAGTAATCGTCTGGATCTGGCCAGTCACCCAGGGTAGGAACACTACGCTTCTCCAAGTCAAACCGCAAGGGTTCTATCGACCTTGTGCCCTGATCGATTGGGCAAGATTGCCCACCGCAGGTTTCAGGATCACATGTAGGCTCGGCATAGCTGAATGCTGTTGTCGTCGTCGTAGTAGTCACTGTAGTTGCCACTGGAGTCGCGCTGCAGCCGGTGATTGTGGTGTGAGCGCTGGTGATACAGGCCTTCTCTGCTTGGGCATCCCTTTTAGCCCTTGCTCCTTTCCAAGTTTCGTTAGTCTCCTCTATAAAGAAGGGCAGAAATATAGGAAGCTTGGAAAGACTCTGATAACTTACTTTGGGTGGCAGTGATGGAACAAAAGACACTCTTGTGGGTTGCTTTCAGAGTGACGGTGCACGACGAAGTTGAAGAAGTCGATGAAGTGGGTTTGGAAATCGATTTCGAGTTCGATTTGCTTTTGCCTTTATCCTTGTCCTCATCGTCGTCTCCCCCATCATCACCATCATCGTCCTTGTTATCTGGAGGGCAATTACCGATTTTGAACCAAAGGATTTGGATACAGAAGTTTAGAGTCTTGACTTGAATGTTGGGAAGATATGGTGAGTTGGCAGGTAGACAGCCAAAGCATGCGATAGGAGGTCCAGAATAGCGGAAGATGACTCATATAAATCAGCATCAGAAAGATAGCAATGTGAAAGGGAGTACTGACTTGGAACAACTGTGGGAGAGTCACTGCCGGGAGAAGTAGTGGTTGTGAAGAACGGTGTGGTACGCGTAATACTGCTGAGTAATGACAGGAATCAGAAGTGCGCCAGTCGGTAGTTCTGTAAATTTCAACAATGTTGGAGTCTCAGATACGACGGATAAGGTGGGAATCGTGACATCAGTCTTGGCTGGAGCGGTGGTAGATGCAGACGTGGCTAGGGAGGTTCCTGATTCTGTTGAGTACAAAGACGATGACGGGACGGAAACCAAAGATCTGGTATTTGGCGGCAAGGATGATGTTGACGAAGGATATTGATTTAATGTGGTTATCCTTGTGTTCGTGGGGACAACGTATGTGCTATTCAAAAACGCCGAGGATAGTCCAGATACGCTCGTGGCTCTCCCGGAAGAGGGCAAATTTGGCGTGAATTATAGCGATGTGCTACTAGTCGCCGAATGCTTTCTAGTAGCTGGGTGTGTGAAAGTTCTATTAGATCGCTCTGATGATACCGACGCCAGAGCGCTCGTGGAAGGGGCGACAGAACTTCCAGACGTTAGATCCCAGGTCGAAGATTGGATATGGCCCGTGGGAGCAGGTACACTATCGCTCTTGCTAAATGTTAGCCCCGTCAACGACGAAGAGCCTATCAGCCCTACTAATGTAGTATCTTGCCATGGCACAGCGATAATTGAACTACAGATACCGGACTCTCTGAGGCAGGTGGGCTGAGCTGGTTGATGGACAAGCGTGGTCGTGTTCTGGTAGGGACTGGTAGAACTGATGGGTTCGAGAAGCCCACGATGAACATTGATCTGCTCGTCTCCCGGAGTGGCTCCACACGAAGACAGAGTCCCGGCAAAAGCCAGAAGCAATCTCAATAGCATCGCTCTCAGAGTTGAGCGTCCGCATGAGTCGATTGATTGAGTTCATTCAATCAAAAGAGAAAGAAAGCAAAGACCGTGAGATTGAAAGCCTGGTGATAGAATATCTCGCCCTTGATCTTCGATTTAAGGTCTGTCTATTAATAATATACACCTAGAAGCTGAAATGAAATAGACATAAATCCAAGTCAAGTCCCCGCTTACAGCAGCAAACTGCAGTCCAGTGGCTTGTTTCTATCTGATGCAAGGAGTATCAGAGAACTGGAGATTCATGTGCTGAATGAGGTGTTCTCAAGCCCTCAAGCGCAGTGTATAACCATGTAAGATAGCGTTCGGAAAGCATCTTTTCAGGATATCGTCAGACAGCTCAGGGCCACAACCCAGACCACAATAAAGAGTACGGAGATTGTGTTACAACTCTTGCTTTTTTGAATCATATGGCTCGGTTAAAGAGAGTCTTAACATTGTACTTATTGATGTATGGCGAATGCACAAAACGTGGCACAAAACGTTGTGCAACGCAGGAATGGCCTCTCTTAAGCAATGGCACTGGCTTGTGTGAACATGGAACAAGGAGAAAGTCGACGATAGGTCACATTGTAGATCAATGAGAGCTTGGATAGGACTCATTCAGAAAACTTAAATCTTCAACATAAAGCCATGGCCCGTTGAGTTAAATCACTAGAAGCCTACCAGTCTATACAAAGGAAGAAGGCATCTACAGCACATCGTCTTCCTAAGTAGATTGATAACGTGGCTTCAGTGTCGGGTAGAACGCCCCTTCATACAAGGCAGATTCAAGAGACATTCAAGTCAGCATCTGCATTCTACGCGGAGCAAACATGAAGTATCAAGCATTCGAGGTACACTTGAAACAACAATATTGATAAAATCTAAGCCACAATGGCGTCAAGATTGGACTTCATGTCTCGCTCTCATATACTGACCCCTGAAGTCCTCGCCTGCGGATTGTGCCATAGCATCAGCTTGAAGATTGTCGGCAAACCCTTTTGAATGTATTCACTGCCTTACACCATCAATCGTTCTATGCTAGGTTCGTCTTAGAAGGAACCGGGCTCTCAATGAAACTATTTAATTTGGAGAGAGAACTTGGCCAGTCAATGTTTCACGAGACACATTGTCGAGGGGTCATCATTTGTATTGAATTATCATCGGAATATCAGAGTGGATATGAATATTAACTCTGATAAATCTGCCTTACGGGTCATCCTTTCAGCATGTCTGCTGGGTAAGGAAAGTGTAGTGACTCGGGAAGCTCAGAGTACCTCTCGCCCGGGTGTCGCCGTTGGCAACAGTACCACACTTGCTCACAATGATACCCATATCGACAGCAATGTCACTGCAGTACACGCTCGTCTCAATAAATCGCTATTGGAGTGTTAGCCCTTGCTTTTGGTGTTGTGGAACCCAATGAGGAGTGGCACTCACGTTGTTGCAAAGGTAAATAGAGCAGCTGTTGGAGCAGGCCACACGAGCACATGTGCTGGCAGGGACACTGCAGTAGTTGGTGCCCAGGGTGATTAGGCGGTTGATGGCGTTGGCGCATTGAGAATAGTACGCCTCGACGTACGTTCCCGAGTTGCAATTCCAGTTGTTCTTCACCTTAAGTTAGCCTTTGGTCATCTATGTGTAAAAATCGGTTTAATAGACTTCAAAAGTCTATCAAGTAGGCTTACGGTGGTCTGTCTAGCCTCCAAGCCTCCCTCGGACTCCTGGAAATCTTCCGTGTTGAATGTAGGGTTGATGGCGAGGATCTGCTCGTAGATGGAGGAAGCATCGCCGTGAAGGGTGACATTCGGGCCGCCGACGGTGACCGGGCCAGTGAAGGTCATCTCGGAGATGGGCAACAGCTGATCCTTCACCTCTTCAGCAGTTCGGTACTCCAAGCCATTGTCTGACGGAGCGGCAATAACCTGCGGGACTCAATTAGTCAAAAAGCTCAGTTGCAACTTTTTCCATGCCCGAGGTAAGTTTATACTCACAGCCGATGCCAAAAGAGCAAGACCAGCGATAGTGAATTTCATGTTGAAAGATGTTTGGACTGAATTAATCAAGAGAGGTCGGACTGCTTCGAAGCTGATGATGAAGAGCGAAATAATTACATGTTACCGAGTCTAGTAGCCTACCTTAAATAGTTTTTCCTATCTCATGAGTAATTAACATCTCAAAGGCACTGAGCAGACTTTGAGCCTGCGCCGTATTGCTTGATGTTGCATCTACCATCGCAAGCTGAATTCTGGACCCTTGGCAAAGCGGCGGCTCTGTTGCTCTGTCGGCTCCGCGATCCTACGTTTGACTCCATGGGGAAGCTGGAAACGTTGAAAGGATCGCGGGCCGCACTAGCTCGTCAGCGCCACACTCAACTGGGGACCTCATGCCCTGCCAAGCGAAAATGCTATTGGTGACATCGGATAACTTCTTGAGCCTAATCTCATTTCTTCAAACACCAGGATTAAAACATTTTATTGCCCCCAATGCAACTCTGACGACAGGCCACTTGTATCTTGGGTTCCTGGGCACAATTAGGCTCTCGTCAGGGACGGGGCAAGGCAAACGGATCGAAGCGAGTGCTTCGTCGCTTGGACAGTGCGAAGACGCTGGGGTTGAGGAACCGAGCCCGCGGCGGCCGAGACCAATCGGCTTAATGAATAGAGTAGTTGAAGAGACCCTTGCTATGTCAGAAATCGAACCATCTCGTATTTCCATACCCTAGAGAGTTCCCAATTCATGGTAGGTTGCTCTCAAGGAAGACAATATCGACGTTGCATAGGTAGTAAGCCAGCGTGGAACTAGTTGTTGCCTACATCTTGAGGCCGAGGTTTGCGGCATGATCTACAGGCTACTCATGGAAGAGGGATAGACTGCCTGGATCACGAGGTTATGGAACGATAGTTGCATAGGAGCATAGGAGCTGCGAAAACATGACCAACTTAGAACATAGGTTCAACAGATCAGTGGCCTTATCGCGAGCTCTCTTGTTACTATCTTCTTCATTTGCTTTTGTCTATCCTTCCTTACATACCATTAGGGTTCCTGATAACATGCTTTGCGCTCTTAGAGTGGATATTGCGCGAAGAAATTGTGTCCCTGGACATCTAACATCGTGCATTAACACAACCGGACGACTACTTGCTGCTGAGGACCGACTACAACCATACAACAGAATCTCGGAGATGGAGTGACCGAACTTCCTGAAGATCAGCTCGAAAATAATCTACTTGTGAGTACTTCGCAGGCCGCGCGGGCTCGCGAAAAGTGTGGCGATGAGAGCAATGCCGGCAAAAGTGGTGGATACGGCAAAGGCACACTGAATACCTTCGTAGTAGACATGGCGGGCGGGTAAGCGCACCTCTACCGGGAGGGTCTTGAGGGCTGTCACGGAATGTCGAATCTCATCGATGAGCTAAGTGGAGAAGAGCTTTAGTTAGCGACGCCATAACCTGCTTTCATGAAGGCAAGACAAGTAGAGACAAAAGGAACTTACTCTTGACTTGTCGGGAACGTCACCGAGGGCCTCCGGTAGACGCACGCTGAGCGTTGTCTGCACGATGGCAGAAGTTATCGCCACGCCCCAGACTGTGCCCAGAGAGCGAACGAGATACACTGTCGAAGCTGAAACGGCGTGGTCTATGGTAGTTGTGAAACGTGGTGTTAGTTGAGTCTGCAACTGGCTCCACGATTCCTTGATTCTTTCAAGGGAAGAAAACTCACCGGCATGGTCAAATGAAGCCAGAGTCGTGAAAAGAATCGCGGGGTAGATGATACCCTGTCCCAGATTCGCAGGAAAGATGTAAACGAGATACTTCCACGGCAAGTCCTGGAATTGGAGGGCCGTGACAAGAGCGTTGCCAACCAGCATCAGAAACGCGCCGGCGCGGACGAGCCAGATGAGCTTGCCCCAGCGAGACATGACGATGCCCGCAAACAGACCTCCGAGGGGCGTGGCAAGCGAGGGGATCGCCAGTCTCGCGCCGGCTTTAGTCGCCGAGTCAAGCAACACTACCTGGAAGAATAGCGGAAGCATGAAAAGGTACTAACATTCTCATCAAATTAGCAATCATCAACCAAACTTCGCTCGTGCGATTCACGTACCGCATACGCCGCGAGTCCCGCGCAAACGTTGGAAATCTGCGTGAGAATGGGCAACTTCCCCCGGAGCATTCTCAAGGGGATGACAGGTATGGCTTTAGTCCGCGACTCAACAAGAATAAACAACGCTAGCAACAATACGCTGCCCACGAGGGTGCCGACGACGATGGGACTGCCCCAGGGCAGCTCATTGCCGCCCAAACTCAGACCGACGAGCTGAACAGAAATCGCCACGACCAGGAGGAGCGCTCCAGAAACGTCGACTCTCGACCAGATGGCCCTCCAGTCGTTGGTGTCGATATCGAACCCGCCCTCAGGGTTCTTGATCACTAGGGCACCCAGGGCAAGCGCCATGATGGAGACGGGCACCTGTAGCAGGAAGCACCAGCGCCAGCCGATGTGGTCGGCGATGGAGCCGCCGAATGAAGCTCCGGCCACAGCGCCGAAGCCGAACATGCCGTTCTGTAGGGCCTGGTACATGCCTCTCTTGCGGAAGGGGATCATGTCTGAGTTGACGATTGTAGCTGTTCTCTCGCGTCAGTCTGCTTCTTGACACATCGTTGGTGAATCCCGTAGGAGTGAATCCACAAACTCACCCATCGTCATCAGACCGCCTCCTCCAAAACCAGTCAGTGCGCGCATGCAGTTAAGCAACACCACATCGCCCGCCAGCCCGCAGCCGAGACATCCCAGCCCGAAGGTTATACTACTAACAAAGAAACACACCCTCCGCCCAAAAATGTCAGAAAACCGCCCATACAGCGGCTGGAACGCGGTACTAGTAACGAGGTACGAAGTCGTCAACCAGCTAGCCGTATTCGCGGCGTCGAACTCGGAGCTGATGACGGCGTACGTCGCCGCCGTGATGGTCCCATCGAACCCGTAGAGGAAGACGTTGGCCATGATGGCGAGCTCGATCCAGAGAAACCCTCGTGGCGGCTTCCATGACTCGCCAGCCTCAACTGCAGCAGCTGGGTCGCAGAGGAGGGGCTGGTCTTCGCGAGGGGCGGCTACGGCGGCGGCGGCGGCTTCCGAGTCCGGGTCGGAGTGCGGGAGCGGCGGTGATGCCGAGTTCGGAGGGTTGGCTCGTGCTCTCCTGACTTCATCGTCTGAGAAGCGGGGCCGGGAGCGCGGGTTGCTCATGGTTTGTGCCGGTTGGTTGATTTTGATGGAACTCTATTTTAGCAAGGCTTGTTGGAATGCTGCTTTGGAGTGAATGTAGCCGGGATTGGATGGAAATGCTTCCGTTGGATTGTGAAACAATGCGATTGGGTGTGGGGATGGTAACTCGCGGTGCATGGGAAATCTCGAGCAAAGAGCAGAAGGGAGAACTCTAGGAGCTACTATGCATGAGGCAATCTTTCTTGCAACTACTAGTGTACTTTACTTATTGATACCGGTCTGTGCTACCAGGGCATGACGGGATGATGGCCCAGCGGTATTTTGCCATGGAGAAATTTCTGCACTTTCATAACTGCCTCTCGATGGAGAACCGGCGCACATGGCCCGGATGATGTCCGTTTCATGCATGCTGCTAGTGGGGGCTACCGGGTGCCGGGTCGGATCGAACAACGTCAACGATTCCTTTATGCTGGACTTGATAGTGGAGGCAGATGTTGCATCATCGGCATGTAAAAGCACGCAATCAAGAATGACGGACATTGAGCTCGTAGATATCGCAATTCTTTTTTTTACTCGACTGTCGTCCTACAATGCGTTCTGAACGGGAACATGATTGTTGATACGGACGGAGAGCCGCAGCCGCTCCCGGGCCACCGCAGTCGCGACTGACATTATCAAGTAGCCTCCTCTCGGTCCTTCCTAGGGGAAACGCTATGCGTGTCCCACAAGTAAAGGAGTCTAGAATCCCTTGCCAAATCTGATAATTCCGCGGTAAGATTGAAAGATCAGAAGGCTCAGCGACAGTAGGATATACCCGTGGACATGATGTACCCCGAATGGCCCGAACCGAGCACGTAATCTCGGAAGGGCTCTCTCAAGCTTGACGGACGGTTACTCAACCTTCTCGACAGGGCAATCTGTCACATCCAACTTCTCCAGACTATGCCAATCGCCGCCGTCTGATACTAGGGTGTACCAAAAGAGGCAAAGCAGTGGTTTCCCACCGCTATCTTCCAAAGCAAGACCTTCTCGAAGAAGGAATGAAACGAACATCCTTGTTGGCAGAACCAGACAAAACATTACATTGCTCCTGGACAACTTTCTTCGAATGATCGGGTATGTCATGTCATGGCAGATGATAGCTAATAGATACTCCAAGCAATCTCGCTCGAAACATGGAAATACATCCATCAAACGCACGAGTCTTGCAGTACCCATTTGAATGCATCAACAATGAGGCCAAAGTTCGCTGCAGCTAGGAAAAGTTTAAGGCTAGGCAAAGTTTGCATTTTGGCAATGCCGAAGAGGACGCGCGCTGCGGGCGAATACCCTCATGTTCGTCCGCGACGCCCGCCAGGAGCAAGAAGATTCTTTGCATTAGTTAGCCCCGGTGATGGTCACTGACTTACTCAATCCTAAGGTGGATTGAAGGGCAAGCCGACCAAGACGGCGCTCAGGAAATCCAAGTGCATCCAGACAGTGTGTTCCATGCCCCGGCTGATCGGATCTTGGGTCTATTGATAGACATATAACCGATTCGAGTTTTCGCGGTCTTGAAACAACATGTAGCTTGAACTTGTAAGGAAGGTATCCATAATGCGAGATCAATTGCCCTGCGTTGAGTGTTCAGAACCTGAGAGCCTGAAAAGTGGAGCACGCGCCAGACTTCCGGAATCTCGCTTACATAACTCCGACCCACGTCACCTGACAAATAAAATCGCGCCGCCGCAGAAATTTTTGCAAATGCCTTCCCTTTCGACCATCACCAAAAACCAGCAAATGCCGACAACTTTCGGGGGATCAGACGCGCGAGCAGAGAAACGAATCCAACATACAAGTCTTATTCTGGCTGCTGCTGTAGAATCAATGATTGAAGACGTCTGCAGTCGCCGTCTGATCCTCTAGAATCACTCGAGGTATGTGAACTTTTCTTCGGTCGTTATGCGTACCTCTCCCCCTCGTCTTAAAGATGATTTGGATTAATCTCCATTTGTATTTGATATCTTATTAAATGATTTTTATTCACACTGAAAATTCTGAAAACGACATCACTTGTTATGTTCTTGTTCGGTTCTGGAAGCATTCAGTCGACTAACAAGACTCTTAGACTTATCTGCAATCATAAATCTTCATGTTAAGGCCTTCAGTTCTGGAATGGTTGGATCTAGATACTACGGTTACCGTGAATTTTCATGCAATTACATATGGTCATAATAATTCTGTCCCACACGTGATGACTTCTTCTGATGCTCACGGCAGAAGAGAGTGCAGACACTGAATAGCTTACGTGAATCGTCTTGGCAAGTCTCCGTCAAATATTGCTACCGAGACGTCGGTGATCCCCGGGGGGCGCGGCGATGCAGGCCCCATCTCCGATTGAATGCCTCCAGGCCAATGGTGATCCCGCCACGATGACAAGCCGCGACAGGACGCAGGTAGGCGGGCACTCGCGCGGCTCTGCGCCTCCAACAAGCTCCAGTCTTCAATGCTTGGGAGGCCTCGGGATCTCTGGAAACTCCGTACTTCGTAGGGACCACGACGGTGAGCGAGCAGTTTGTTGCCGCACGTGTGGGCGGTGCAAATGAGCCACCGGGAGGAGGGGGGGGTTTACCTGCAGGTCATGGTCAAGTGCCGGTTTAGCCTGGTTGGAAGGGACCAATGTCGATGAGGTTTCCCAATGGCACACTGACCTTGGAAGAGGACCTTAATGCAGCGAATTAAGGGAGTAATTCCTGGAAGCAAATCTGGGGGAAACTACCTAGTCGGTTTCCCTTCCAGAGTCCCAGTATTGTTCAGAGTCAAAGAAAGTTGGAACTTGGCAGTGGACGGCATGTCGTGGCAGACAAGCAGGGCCTATCCCGACAAGCCGATTTCTTTTTTTCTCGCCATACGACTGTTCAAACCGTGACAGAGTCGGCGATGGAGTTTCGGGCTCTCTGGTGACTTGTAAGGGTAGCGACTAGAGAGTGTCTTGGGCAATCTCGTCTCCATCAACCACGAGGCCAGACCAGGGCCAATGTGGGGGGTTTCTCACTGGAGTGTTTCTTCGCGCTTCCCGAGGGGTTCCAGCCTCCAGAATATGGCCTAGCAGCACATAGTGCAGGGCAACGATGGGATTGGGCGCAACTGTGAATGCCTACCTGTACCATGACGACACCAGGCTGCGATGAGGCGGGGCGGAAGTTTCCAGGGTTCAAACTGTGAGTGTTGGACGCGATGCGATGCATCTTTGAAGTCTGCCGCCACGGACGCCGTCTGATCTGTCAAGAATGTCAAGAATGCTAGCTTGGCCTCTCCCGAGGGTTAAATGTATACCTTAACGTTTTAGCCTCATGGGGGATGGTTGCACGACGAGTCGTTCGTCCATTTCCGCATGCTGCGTAGAGCAGGCTCAAACTGTGCCGGGTGCTACGCTCTCTCTCTCTCTCTCTCTCTCTCACCTCTTCAAATCCTACTGAACTCTCTTCTTCTCTTGATTGTGTCCGCGGGGTATCCTTTTCTTCTCGAAGTCTGACCAGCTGTCCTGGACGACAAGGATGGGGGGGGAGCGGATGACAAGGCCGCCCGGGGATGTCACGGCCTGTCATTGCCCTGAGCCGCCCACCCTCCCAGCTTCGGATGGCGTGCCGCACCAAATCTGCCTGGTCACAAGGCTGCCTTGCGCCGTGATCCCAGGTCTCTTGGTACTCTGGGTTTTTGTTGGGAAGGAGGGTTATTCAGACTGATGTTGGAAGGACTTGTCCGCTTCATGTCTCGCCTGTAGTCAGTTCTCAGTAGACTGGCGACGGACGAGCGTCTGATGCTTTTTTCGTGGGGTTGGATTTGTAGCTGCAGTGGCCAGTGTAAATGACGTAAAAGCATTGGTGTCGCTAGCCCCTCGGCAAGCCTTCGATAGCAGGCCAGGTGTAAGAATATGTAGTTTTTGGCATTTCGGAGTCGCAAACTATCGAGAAGTACAGGTCAGGTAGGCTGCCTGGAGGTGACAAGGCACTATCAAAAGATGAGAAAAGGCGCCTCATTCGGGTTAGACGTAGGTACTTGCCTTCTTCTGTGCCCTGGTCAAGTCCAAACGCTTTGGAGACTGGATGGAAATAGTAGCGTAGGCTGTCGAGGGGTCAGAGGTGACGGTGACATGGGACACCCGCCCTTCGACAGACCATGGCTCGCTGCGCATTAGTACTGCAATAGCAGTTCTTTTCCCGTCCGCTGACCTTGGCCGGACCGTCTGGAGTCTTCGTAAGTTGTAGCATGGGCGGCGGGCACCGACAAGACCGGGCCCAGAAACGAGGTCTGGCTGATCCCGTCCCATCCATCAATGTTTTGCGCCCTGGTCGGGATAGAAGGGAAAGCGTCAGGGGGATGCCTCACAAAGATCATCGATAGCTCCTCGGAGAGTGAAGAGGAGAGTCGAGCGTACGCTAGGATATGTAGGAAGGTAGGAAGGCATGGACATTATTGCCCACCTGCCGCTCTGCCCTGATTCTGCTGTTTCTGCTTTGGCAACAGCGCGCTGTGTGTGATCCTGCCCGCTACGGAGCATTGCACTTTCCCATCTCAGCCCAACACCAACTGGGCGGCCCACGGGTGACGGACGGGTCGACGGGCTGCCCCTCCATCTTCTCGCTTCCACGGTCCCTTGCCGTCCCTCCACTCCCCTCCTTCCCCCCCCTCTCTCCCGTCTTCTCTCTCTCCCGAACACTCTCTCCACTCGCTCGCTTTCTCTGTCCTTCTCCCGGGCACTTCCCTCTCTCACATCACCCACCTTTACGTTGGCTTGGGCTGGAATCGACTGGATACTCTTCTATTGGTGTGTTCAATAGACAGATTCCCATCTTCTCACCCAACCAGAGGCCATCGCAGTCCCACCAGCCTCCTAAATAAAACCAATGTACCACGTACACCCGTAAACCGAACTAGTCACTACTACACATGCACACCATTTAATCCGTGGGCTCCCCTCCGTCATCATCGCACATCCTTTGTTCAACCCCCGCCTCCAAATCTACACCATCCAGCCGAACCGTTATCGCCGTTTTGACTTTCTTCTGCCGCTTTCCGAAAACAGCGTTGCCCTTCGACGCCCCCATCGCAGTTAGCGATGGCTGGAGTTTATAGAGAGACCACCCGAGTCTACCGGGACCCGACCGAGTACTCATCCGATGAAGACCGATACAAGACTTCCACAGTCCGCCGTTACAAGGTAGCGCCAAGCCGAGTTGAGAGGGTCGAGCGCACTGAGCGTGTCGAAGTCGAAGAAGACGACCGCCGCTCACGATACTCCGGCTACCCGCTGCGCACTTCCGGCGAGTATGGCTATGCTCCCGATCGCCCGCGCTCCGCCTTTGACTCCCGGAGTCAGGTCGTTGAACGCACGGTAACCGAGCGTGAGCGTGAAGTTATTGACCCATACAGAGGCGACACCCGCAGCGTCGTCTACGAAAAGGAGTACGAACGCGAGCGTGAGCGCGCACCTCGCTTCGATGCCGGCCGCTTCGACGATGTTCGCAGCGTCGCCGACAATCGAAGTGTCATCGAAGTCGAGCGCGAGCGTGTCGACTGGGACCGCCGCTCTAATAAGTCCCACCGCCACCATCACCATCACCATTCACCCGAGACAGAAGTCAGAGTCGACAAGCGCGTCGAACGCCGGGAGGATGGAGACGTCACAGTCGAGAAGCGCGTCGAAGAATACCGGGACGATCATGGCGGGGCGGAGGTCGAGAGATACCGCAAAGAGACCGAGTTCTATTCTCCCGTCAGCCCCCCGCCTATTCCCCAACCCGTCATCATCCGTCAGCAAGCCCCGGAGCCACAGAAGATTATTGTTCAGGAAGCTGCACCACCCGCACCCATCATCGTCCCCCGCCAGGAACCTGGTATTGTCGTCCTGAGAGAGCGCGAGTCCCCTCGCGAGGTTGTCCGCCGCGATCCCCGCGAGGACGAGTACTACTACCGCCGAGAGACAAAGGAGCTTGGTCCTTATCGCCGAGATGAGCGTGAGTATCACTACGACCGACGAGGCCGCGGTCGCGGCGAATACATCAGTGACGACGAGGATTACTACATGAAGCGGACTGTCATTCGCCGAAACCGAAGCTCCAGCTCAGACCATCACCACAAACGCCACCTCGCGGAGGGAGCTCTTGCCGGCGCCGGTATTGCTGCTCTCGCTGCGAGTCGCAGAGATAGCCGTGGTGAGATTGGCGCCAACCGAGGAAGCAAAGTCCTCGCAGGTGCTGCTATCGGTGGCTTAGGCACTGAAATCATCCGGCGGGCTCGTAGTGCGTATGAAGACACTTATCACGACGACCATCATTACGGGTCTCGCTCGAGATCTCGCAGTCGCAGCTCCCGCATCAAGACTGGCCTAGGAATTGCTGCTGCAGCGCTCGCCGTTGCAGGCGCCGCAAAGTATTACCAGAGTGGAAAGATCGAAAAGGAAGAAATGCATCGTGGTCGAAGCCGCGGCAGAGGCTACTCTGTTTCAAGCTACTCTGTATCTAGATCTCGTAGCCGCAGCCGCAAGAGCCGCAAGAGTCGTAGTCGATCTGTGGCCAAGGCTGCCGCCGCGACTGCTGCCGCCGCGGGCTTGGTACAGCACTTCCGCAACAAGTCCAAGTCCAAGTCTAGGAGTAGGTCACGGTCTAAGTCTCGCATCAGGACTGGGGCGGAAATTGCTGCCGCCGGTCTTGCAGGAGGAGTCGCTAGCAAGATTTACAAGAATCGCAAGGAGAAGAAGGACCGCGAGTTAGATCGTGAACTGGACGAGCAGGACTATGAGGAGGAAGTCCGGCGGGAACGGCGTGAACGTCGTCGGTCGCGCAGCAGGTCCCAGGCCCGCTCTCTATATTCCGAGCCGCGCAGCGCTGATCCTGAGCTAGGCTTAGTTGAGTACGGAACGGAACCGCTGCCGTCCGACCCGCCTTACCCGCCGGATGACGGGTATGAGTCCGCAGCGAACGAGAGGCGACGCCGTCGACACCGGCGTATGTCTGGCGATGATTACGACGGCCACGAGCCGGCGAAGAAGAGGAGCAAGAGCCGATTGAGAGACATGGCAGCAGCAGCAGTTGGAACGGGAGCTGCTGCAATTGGACTTAAGCAGTATCAGAAGAAGAAGGAGAAGGAAGAGGAAATACGCGAGGAAAGACGGTCGAGGGAAAGAAGCGCCCGATCCCGCTCGAGAGACAGATCGGTCACACGCGAAGGGACTTACTCGCGAGAACGCGCCTACAGCAGAGAACGCAGCACAGACGACAGGATGAGAAACAGGGAACGAGAGAGGGACCGCAGGAGTAAGAATCCCGAACCGCAGCACACGATAACAGACGGGTGAAACTGACAGCTTTGACAGGATACGAAGAGGATGCTCGGGATGACGGGTATTATGATAATTACAGCCGGCCTCCCTCACCACCACACGCCTCCGGCGGCTCATTCTACCCGCCACCACCAGCCGCCGCCGGCGCCGGCTTCACTCAACATCCCAACATTTCGACAGCCAACCTAAGAGACCAGTATCCACCGTACCCGTCCTCAGACTCGGTGTATCCTCCGGGACCACCGCCAATGGGACCATCTCCACCGATGGCTACAGGCGGGGCCGGCGGTTATCCTCCCCCTCCGCCTGCTGGTGGTCCTCCCCCACCTGATGGTGGCCCGCCGAGAACGAGATTCGGTCCTGACCATGTGAGTGAAGACATATCTCGTAGCTCCTCACCACAAGCTGTCCAGCCAGCCGGTCTGGGTCGTGAGGGTGGGTTGATCTAATCGTTGTTTCTTTTGTGACTTTTCTTCGTTCATGTCTGTATCAGAAGCTGACTTTCGGTGCAGATGGTCTAAAGTGGCGAGAGCGTGTCAAGAAGTTTCTCCCCGAGTCACTATCTAGGTCTCGTTCTCAGTCCCAACCGCGATCTCGGTCTCGGTCGCTGTCTCCTACCTCTTCGTCGGTGTCAAGCACTCTGTCCGCAAAGCGTCCTCACACTGCACAGCACTCTTCCTCCAAGTCCGTCGCCTTCACCCTGTCTCCTCAATCATCGCAAACTTTACGGCTGCACCGCTCAGCCCACGAGCAACAGGCCGAGGAAGAGGCCAGGAAGGAGGAGGAAGTGCCCGCGCTCAGTGAAGAACAGCTGGCAACTCTGCGGCCTGTGCTCAACCGCAAGCGCTCGTCCTCAGATCCACCTAGTAGTAAATCGGTATCTCGTCGTTGTAAGCGGGAAATCGAAACGCCTTCCGAATCGGACGACGAGATCGAGGCATTGCCAGACCGCTTTGATGCCCAGGGACGACTCGTTGGCGGTGGCAGTTCGGGCGCTATGCGATGGAGACAGGGGGCTTTCGAAAGCCGGCCCCGAAACGGCAACGGAGTACATTCAAGCGGAGCATGGGCTGTCGGTGGCACAGATGGCGATGTTGTGCAAAAGATCGCAAGCGACATTGAAGGGATGATTAGCGGGCAAGGCAGTTGGAAGAGTCTGCTGAAGGATGTGGTGGGAGCGGTTCAGGAAGCACAACATGGTGGCGATTCGCGTAGGATAGAGGACAGTGACGACGATGTTCATGACAGTCATCGAAGGAGGCGGAGGAAGAGTGGATGACGATTTATGACTATTTCTTTGGATCTCTTATATGATTTTGCGATGTCATACATTGGCGGTTATTTTACATTCTCAGGACCTAGACACGACTTGATGGTACAGATAACGAATTCATGACTCTGGTTCGAAACGCTTTTGGTAGACGACAATACATAAGCAGAATTTAACGATTGCGCTACATGGGTTGTTGATCCAGTTGGAGAAAATAAAGGTGCAGACAAGAGAGCAAGTGTTATGTACTTTGATTGTGGCCGTCTATTCTCTAATCTCTCACAGAATTCATCTACAGGGGCATCATCTTCTTCTCTCTTTCTTCTTTTTTCATCATAATTCGTCGTGCACCGGAGGCTTCTCCGGCCGTCCGCTGTCCTTGTGCAAGTCGACGCCGACCTTGCCCCGCCACTTTTGGAAGACGCTCCAAAACTCCTTTTCCATGCCGCTCTCCATCTGATCGGGCAGCACGACGACGTAGTCGACATACAGGTTGCCAAACTCCGTCTTGTGGTACACGCTATCCCCATCCTCGTGGAAAAGGGGCATACCCTCGCCCTTGACAGTCTCGACGTGACCAGGCTGCACGACGGCGCCCCGGTCGCGCGAGAGCCGCACGACGTGGCCATCAAGGTGCGTCACGTTGCGCGTCCAGTCGCCCATCCACGCCTCGCGCAGCGAGAGCATCTCGGTCCAGTAGAGATCGTTATCCTTGCGCCGGAAGAACGTGCCGTCGACGCGGTCCGGGTTATCTTGTCCGATCTCGGGCTCCTTTTCGGAGAGCGTGACGACGAGGTTGCCCGCGACGTAGTCCGGGCTCGCGTCCGCCTCGTTCTCGTAGACGATCTGGCTGTCGCGCCCCGCGCCGCGGGCGACGGTGAGTTGCACCGTCGTAGGCTTCCTCACGACGCGCGCGCCGCCACACGTGTGGCACTTGTGCTTGATCTCCTGCCCTCGTCCGCCGCAGGCGTCGCACTGCATCTGGACCTGCTGGTACATACCCGGCGCGAGCTGGTGCTTGACGATGCGCACGCCGCGGCCGCCGCAGACGCCGCAGGTATCTACTTTGCCGTCCGAGGAGCCCGTGCCGTCGCAGTCTTCGCAAATGTGCTGCTTGTCCCACTGGAATTCCGTGTTGATGCCGTTGTAGAAGTCGCGTAGGGAGATGCCGATGCGGACGTTTACGTCTTGGCCGCGGCGCTGGCCGTGGCCTCCGAAATGGCCGCCGCCGCCGAAGAAGCGGGAGAAGACGTCAAAGGGGTCGTGGCGGTGGCCGCCGCCGTTTTGTTGTTGCTGCTTGAGGCCCTCGTGGCCGTATTGATCGTAGATTTTGCGGGATTCGGGGTCGATGAGGGCTTCGTAGGCCTCGGAGACTTCGACGAATTTTTCCTTTGCGCTGTCGTCGCCTCTGTTGTTTGTGGGAATCTCTGGTTAGCCTTCATGCAACGCGTAGGTCGGGAGGAAAGTTCCCTTTAATAAAAGGAAGGACTGCATACGGGTTCTTATCGGGGTGGTATTTCTTGCTCAGCTTGCGATAGGCGGATTTGATCTCACGATCCGAGGCCTTCTTGCTGATGCCTAAGAGGTTGTAGTAGTCCTCGGCGCAGAGGGCCAACTGGACGAAGCATAGGAGCAGCAGCACGAATGCTGCCCCTCGGAGGTACATCGTGGGTCCCCCTGTGGTGTACTTCGAGATTTGGATACTTTATTTCGATGAATGTTGGAGCCCGGGCGCAAAAGAAAATCCTCGTTCAGTCGTAGACCTTTTGGATTCCTCGAGTCCTGAAGGAGTGAAAAGTGACAAGGACTTGTCGAAGGAGAAATCAGGTTGCGAAGGGAAGGGGAGAGAAAGAGAGAAGTGTAGGATATGAAGATAGGTAATCGACCTAAAGGAAGCGTGCAAACCAGCTGTCCCAAAATGTAAAGTTCCAACGTGTTAAGAAGGGAGCTACGCAGGTCCGATAAGACATGTTATCCGGAGATGGTCATTGGGCGCTGGCTTCTTTGCAGCTTGTGCCCCACTGTCTCGTCGCTAAAATATGTGGGGCCTTTTGGGAAGTTCAGACGAATGCGCAGAGACACGCCAGGGCATGTCAATTGCATGAGGCCTCAACCTTCATGACTTGACCTTGCCAGGCTTACTCCAGGCTTCCTTTTGTACAACTTCTTTCCGAGCTTCCAAGCCGAAAGCGCTGGAAATTTTGTGGGATTTTACATCTCATACGTCTGTATCGATACATACGACCATGGCATCAAAAAAGTACGCCTTCCTCCCGATGGAGGACGACGAGGTCGGTCCCGCCAAAGTAGTCAAGGACAAGAAGAAGCACAAGTCGCGCCATCGCGACCGTTCGAGCGAAAGAAACCGAGATCGCGACCGCAGTGAAAGGACCTCGAGACGACGATCGCGCTCCAGATCCCCGGCCCGACCTTCGAAACAGTACCGGAAGCGAGACACAAATGACGACGACGATAGGTGGGCAGACGAGGAGCCACCTTCGGAACCCGAAGAAGTCGACAACAATGACGAACCCGAGTTCAAAGAGTCTGCCTCGAAGCGGGTAAAGCTCAGCCACGATGATCGCGACCGAGATGCGGACCTATCGGACGGCGCGAAGGAGGAGCTGGAGCGTCAGCGCGACATTGAGGAGCGCGAGGCCTTTGCGAAGCGGTTACGGGAGAAGGACGACAAGAAGTCAAAGACAGCCGAGAGCCGACGGCCAGAGGTGGATCGCAAGGCGAATATGGAGGATCTCCGTATGAAGAGTCGACAGATGTACCTCGGGAAACGAGAGGCCGAAAAGCTCGCTCTGCTACGCAAACAGGTCGCCGAGGAGACGGAAGAATTGAGGAGCGGCGTGAGGTTATCGGAACGAGAGAAGGCTGAGTTCACCAAGAATCGCGAGATTCTGCGGCTAGCGGAGGAGCGCCTCAAGATTGACGACCACAAGGATGGGTACTACATACCGGAGGACTATATCACGGAAAAGGGCAAAATCGACAAGAAGAGGAAGGAGGATGCGATGTACAAGAGGTACGTGGAGAAGGATGAGTACGGACAAGAAAAGTTCGTCACGGAGCATGAAGAATGGGAAAGGGAACAGGCCGCCAAGGCCAAGGCGCAAATCCAGAGGTCGGAGAGGGAGAATGACGATTACGCCTATGTCATGGACGAGGAGCAGTACATCAAATGGAATCTGGGATCCAGTATGCCGGGTGAGGGCAAGTTGACCAAGGAGCAACAATTCCTGGCGGCGCAGATCGAGGCAGCAGAGAAGAAGCAGCTCACGATCCAGGAGACGAGGAAGAGCCTGCCCATCTACGCATATCGAGATGATTTCCTTGCGGCGATGGAAAAGTATCAGATTCTGGTTATTGTTGGAGAAACAGGTTCCGGAAAGACGACACAACTACCGCAATATCTGCACGAAGCTGGTTTCACCAAGAATGGAATGAAGGTTGGATGCACACAACCGCGTCGTGTTGCTGCAATGAGTGTCGCTGCGCGTGTGGCGGACGAGGTCGGCGTCAAGGTCGGACAGGAGGTCGGGTACTCGATCCGTTTCGAGGACAACACGAGCGACAAGACGATCTTGAAATACATGACGGACGGCATGTTGTTGAGAGAATTCATGACGGAACCGGATCTTTCCGGGTATTCGGCCATCATGATTGACGAAGCTCACGAGAGAACCGTCCACACGGATATTTTGCTAGCTCTAGTCAAGGATTTGGCAAGGGAACGGCCGGATTTGAAACTGTTGATTTCGTCTGCGACGATGAACGCCGAAAAGTTCGCCGCCTACTTCGACGATGCCCCTATTTACAACATACCTGGACGAAGATACCCAGTCGACATTTACTATACGCCAGCACCAGAAGCCAACTACTTGGCAGCCGCCATCACCACGGTCTTCCAAATCCACACAACGCAGGGCAAGGGCGACATCCTCGTGTTCCTCACGGGTCAAGACGAGATTGACGCAGCCGAACAGCAGATAGTCGATACGGCGAAAAAGCTAGGGAGCCGTGTCAAAGAGTTGGTAGTTTGTCCCATTTATGCCAACTTGCCCTCCGAGCTCCAGGCCAAGATCTTCGAACCGACCCCAGAAGGCGCCCGGAAAGTCGTTCTGGCTACCAACATTGCCGAGACCAGTCTGACAATCGACGGCATCGTCTATGTCATTGACCCCGGCTTCGTCAAGGAAAACGTCTACAACCCCGCCACCGGCATGTCAAACCTCGTCGTGACACCTTGTTCAAGGGCGTCCGCAAACCAGAGGAGTGGTCGTGCCGGTCGTGTCGGCCCAGGAAAGTGCTTCCGCCTCTACACAAAGTTCGCCTACATGAACGAGATGGACGAATCGCCCATGCCGGAGATCCAGCGCACGAACCTCAACGGCGTCGTCCTCCAGCTCAAGTCGCTGGGCATCAACGAGCTCCTCGACTTTGAGTTCATGGACCCGCCGCCGACCGAGGCCCTCATCGGCGCCCTGAACCAGCTCTTTGCCCTTCAGGCTCTCAACCACAAGGGCGAACTCACCAAGATGGGTCGCCAGATGGCCGAGTTCCCCACGGACCCGATGCTCGCCAAGGCCGTCCTCGCCGCCGACAAGGAAGGCTGCGTCGAGGAGGTGCTCTCCGTCGTCTCCATGCTCAGCGAGGCCTCTGCGCTCTTCTTCCGCCCCAAGGACAAGAAGATCCACGCCGACTCGGCCCGCGCCCGCTTCACCATCAAGGAGGGCGGCGACCACCTCACGCTCCTCAACATCTGGAACCAGTGGGTCGACAGCGACTTCTCGCCCATCTGGTCGCGCGAGAATTTCCTGCAGCAGCGCTCCCTCACGCGCGCGCGCGACGTGCGCGACCAGCTCGCCAAGCTCTGCGAGCGCGTCGAGGTCTCGCCCTCGACCTGCGGCGCGTCCAACCTGCAGCCCATCAAGCGCGCGCTGACGGCCGGCTTCTTCCCCAACGCGGCGCGCCTGCAGCGCAGCGGCGACAGCTACCGCACCGTCAAAAAGAATGCCACCGTCTACGTGCACCCGTCGTCGGTGCTCATGGGCGTCGACCCGCCGACCAAGATGTTGGTGTATTTTGAGCTCGTGCAGACGACGAAGGAGTATATGCGCAGCTGTATGCCCATCGAGAGTAAGTGGCTCGCGGAGCTGGCGCCGCACTTTTATAAGCAGAAGGATGTGGAGGCTATGGAGGAGAAGAAGATGCCCAAGGCTAGGAATTATGATCGGTGAATGGAGTGTGACCGTGTGTGAGTGGAAGGTTCAGTTGGTGCGGGTTTCGAAGAGGGGGGAGAATGGAATGGTTCAGGGTAGTTTGAATACAATGATCAACCTCTCTCAAGATACTATCTTTATTCTCACGATTCATCGGCGCTTTACTTGACTATCTCGACTTGCGATGCGTAAAGTAGAACTCACGTGTTCCCATCAAGCTCCCGTTTTCTCGTTACATCTCTACAAAAAAAGACAATGTATAATCGCACATCTTGCTAGTTCGTATGAGAAAGTACTTTCGACTAGCGCATGACACTCATCCAATGTGTATGAGCTCAAGGCCGCACGAAACCCTCGCCAACCCCTTCTAGATAAAGTCCCTTCCATGACAGCCCCAGCTACTTCAAAGTCCAAAAAGTCGTGTATCCGCAGAGGAGAATAAGTGAACGAAAAGAAAAATTCCTTCCGACCACACGTGGACTTGACTAGCCGTCGGCGCTTACATGTTCATCTAGACGATTTAGCACGCCTGTCAGAAATCGAAACCGGACTCGGGATTCGGGACACACGTCTCGGTTGCTATGAATGCCACGAATGACATGTGTTAAGGCCGCTTCGAATTTTCCTGGTCAGGTAGTCCGTCTCAAATCACAATCTGTATTTCCCACTACCTTGGGTGTATGCCTCCGTTTGTAAGAAGAAGAGAGAGAGAGAAAAGAGGCAGCTGATCCAAGGCTAGAAATCGCTGGGCGTAGGAAAAGGCAGAGGGGAAGGAAGATGTTCCCAGACTCGAAAGGAAAATGAGACCGCCCACTTTGCAGTGACCACATGCCACACGCATACCGCTCACCAGATTGAGAGAAGCACATGATATCAGTATTTATCTTTCTTTGCCCAACTCCGAATATCGGAACCTAACAAGGTAGTAAAAGAAAAACGCATGTGAAGAGAAGAAAGCGCGTTTATTCCTCCCTAACTCGATGAGCTAGCCTCCATCAGCGCGTGCTGGCCCACTGTTCAGCATTTTGAATAGAAGAAGAAACGACCAAAAATCAGTGGTGAAAAAGAAAAGAAAAAAAAGCTTCATAGAAACGTCCACTTTGGTATCAATGGTTTCTCCGGTTTACCTCCGACTCCGTAACGTAAATTTGTTTTGTTTTCGCTTCAGTTTTCATCAAACGTCCCATCATAGTCTTCTTAACGTGACGGGCCCTCGATCGGGCTCGTGGGCAAGCTGCGAACCCCGCTGAGATCCGTGCTTCCCGTGCGCCTGAGCGCCTGCGACATCGTCTCAATGTTGAGCTCGCCGCTCATGTTGAGGTTGTGATGGGACGAAATTGGGCTGCCAAGAGATTTGCGTCCGGGGGACATTTCCAGTCCCTTCACGGACGCGGGGTTGCTTGTCGGCGGCGAGGTGCCCGGTCCCTGAGAAGAGACGGGTGATCGGATGGGCGAGGGCGAACGGGCGTTGATGGACGAGAGGGACGTCAGCCCAGCGACGTGGATGGAGTCTCGCGAACCTGCTGCGCCGCTGTGGCCGCCCTGCTCGGCCTGCACAACGTCGGCAAAAGAGATGAAGCTCAATCTGCGCACGTCGGCGTTATCGAGCGTATTGAAGTTGGAAGCATCTTCGCGATCCGCAAATGCACGGAGCTCATCGGTCCATGATGCGGCCATGGAGTCGGGAGGATGGGGTGTTCCATTTCCGTTGGCGCCGGTGACAGCTGCTGCAGCTGGTTGATGCTGGGAGTGGGTGACGATCTCGACGCTGTCCGGATCAAGGTGGTCGTCCGTAATGGCTTCGGATGATGCATCCAGAACGGGAGGGATGTGGTTTTCGGTCTGGATGTGTGACGGGATGGCAGGCGATTGGGGCTTGATAGACATATTGTCGACATCTCGCTCGAAGATCTGGGAGCCCGCCGGGGATGGCACTCGCGGGGATGTAGACATTCCGCGACTTGGCGAAGAAGGATGCACGTATGGAGATGTTGTAGACCGAGCTGATGCTCTCGAGGTGTCCCGTGTTAGGGAGGGGTTGCTGGTGACGGCCGGCGCGGGCTTGGCCGACGATGAAGACTTGTTGGAGACATTTGATTCTTCCTTCTTCTTGCCGAGTCCGAACAGTCCGCGCACCTTGTTCTTCACGTCCTTCTTCGTGTTGTCCGTCTGAGGCTCATTGTGGCTCGGGGCGCGGGGTGTCGCATCGCCGCTTGTGCCGCCGGCCATGGTGTGAGCGACGGCGGTTGGGTGCGGTACAGCCGTCTCAGCGACGTTGAGGGGGTTTGCCTCGACTAGGCTCATCGTGATGTGGTGCAGGGTTGTTCGAGTAGTTGGTGGCGGTGGTTTTGGTGTTTGCGAGGTAGTATGCAGATGGATTTGCTGATACAACGGTATTGGGTGGTTTCTGTGGGAAAAGGGACCAAGAGTTAATGGAATGTCTCTCTTCAACAAGCAGGGACCCTGAGATTGACGTGATGTTATGTAGGCCCAGGAAGAAGAGAGGGGGGAGGGGACGTGGATAAACGAAGTCTGGGAAAACAGGTGGTGGGGGGACAAACAGATTGGCTTTTGGTGACCCTGTGACCTTGACGTATATTCCCGCGATTCGCCCTTTTTGGGGTCACTGCAAGGGAAGGGGAAAGTGGAAGGGGGTGCAAGTGTGCGAGTGCGGTGATTGATTGTCACAGGAAGCGTCCAGTCGGCAAGGCAGAAAAAGAGCAGCGCATCGGTAGCAGCAAGCAAGCAATACATGCGCACGCCGTCCGCAGCAGGTAGCGGCGCCGCCGACGGAGAGACCCCCGGCAAAGACACCAAGAAATATTCTTTTTTTTTTTACCTGAATGGTACAAAGTACATGGATGGGGATGGGTATGGGGGGTGGGCATGGGATATCCGAAGGGTGGGATAATAGTATCGAGATGTACATACCAGAACGGTTCAATAGCAGAGCAGCGCAACACCAAGGGGGAAGAACCGAGAATGTGCGCAGTTTCCCCTGCGTGCAGGACTTGCCGTTGAGAATCGAGAGCGATGGAGTAATAGGATGATTTACACGGAACGGTGATGGTCTTTTTTGGGGTTGATGGCGTTGTTCGAGGACACACAGTCAGGTGTCGTCGCCCGTCTTGGTCTTGTGTCTTGGTCCCTTTTTGGATCGCCTGCCGCTTGCTGTGTCACTTTTCTCTCTCTCTCTCTCTCTCTCTCTCTCTCTCTTAGTCGCAGAGACTATGGAGAGACAAGTAGAAAGAGGGGGATGACCGAATCGCTTCTCTGCCGCAGGCACGCAGACAAAAAGATGCAGAATGCAGCCAGTAGTCTCGTTCGAATATTGGCGCTCGATAAAAACGGCCTCGAGAAGCGGACCCTGACTGACGAGCGAGGAAGCTGGCTGGGAGAGAAAGGCGGGAGCGTGTGACGCAACAGGTCCAGACGACGAGCAAGTGGATTGGCGGTTTCCTACGCAGTAACGATATTACCCCTGCTGCAGGAGCCTTGTGGTGCTGATCTGTAAGAGAGGCCCAGGCCTGGGTCTGCTGTGCCTTGCTTGTGGTGGTTGGAGACCTGGAGATGCTCCGTAAGAGACAAGTTCGGTTGGATAAGGTAGATGGGTTGGTCCAATTATTTGGTGGATAGATTTTGGTCTCCGGTGAGGCGGATTGCGGGTGCGTTGCTGGTAGATGCGTGCAAGGCGGTGGACAGGAAAAGAATGAGGTGGGATCAAGAGTGCTGGATGCAGCAGATGCAACGTCAAAGTACGGATTCACAGAATTTGTTCGGAAGCGTTGGGAAATGCACATCTGGGAGCGAAAGGGAAGAACAGAATGGGGAAGGGGCAGCTATTATCAACCTAACTGTCAGGAGCATTCGCGTCGCTTTCTCGGCAGTCAGCAGATCATGTTTTTTTTTTTCGGTCCATTTACACTAATTACTGTGTAGGTATATGTAAGGTACGGATAAGTAGGTAGGACGAGATACTTTCGCTTTCCTTCCGTTCCTCGCTCCCGCGCATGTTCCTTTCTTGCTTCCTGCCCATCCCAACACTGCTCCGTCAGCTAAAAGAAACTAAACGTTCCCCACCAAACATCAAAGGGGAACGGTCACCCGTCATTCACCCGTCAACAACGCCCACGACGAATACCTACCTTTAACAGCTTGTGCCCTGAAAAGGGGGGTCCCCGTCACGTTCCCACGTCGCAACGTACGTCTACGTCGCCCGTCGCCCGCCCCGTATCTTTCCAACGTTGTTTAGAGTTTTTGCATTGACGTGATGCCGCGCCGAAGGAAGATGCGCACTGCGGGTGACATGTCTGGCCCCCCTTCCTAAGTTCCTTCTCCCGTCACACTCACCACTGGGAGTACAACAAGTACCTTAGACTACGAAGTACACAGATTTCTACCCAAGTCTTTACCCAAGTCTTTACCCAAGTAGCTCCCCACCACAGCTTGTAAGGCGAGAAACTGCGAGCCTCACTGTGTCTATGCATTATGCCCTTACCTCACTCTGTTACCCTCGTGCCGCTTATCCAGAATGACGATGACAAACCACCAGCCCAAGGTAAGGTATCTAAGGTAGGACAGAGTCTTCGCAGAGCCCGACATCTCATCGACGAACCGAACGCGATCTCATCTCGCCGCTCATCTTTGTCACCGGCAGTAGTGTAGCTCAGGCACCGCGTCACGTCTTCTCCCAAGTAGTTTCCCCCCCCCCCCCC
>JFFI01001780.1:0-12843 GCA_001563125.1 Colletotrichum salicis
CCCGGATTGCGCCCGCCCACCGTGGTGCCCGGAGTAAGGACCGGCATGAAACCGCGCGCATTGTTCATGTCAATTTTTGTTTTTTGTCTCTTTTTTTTTTCTTTCCTACCTTGTCCTTTCAGATTTCCTTTTTCCTTGTCTCACCGCTACTCGTTGCCAGTCGGTTCTGGACCACTCCACACGGAACTGCAGGTCCAAGTTACCGGCAGACCGACATCGTTACACACAAACGGCCATCGACGGACCATGCCAAAATCAACGGTAGTTCACATGGATCAGATGGGAGTAACCAATGCAAGTACGAAGTACAAGTGGAGGTCAACGAAATGTGCACGCAGGGTTTGAGAAGCCTTATTAAAATACTATCGAGTTTGTTCTGCCACTGCCACAGATACCTTATGCAGACGCCGCCTTTTTGGGGGGAATGATCATTGGTTTCTTTCTACTGCTCCACCTCGCCTCCAGATTGTCGCCTTGTGATGCAACTCGGGGCACCGTGGCATCTAGTTGGAATGTGCTCAAAATACAAAACTTGCAAAAAAGCCACTTAGTGCTCAAGCAGGCGCAAGCTACCCTGCACAACGACGTTCTCGAGGATGGATCCAGGAGGCACATCAATAGTGCTGCCTTCCGTCGCAACAATGATGACGGTACCCTTGAGAGTGACGCCACGGCCGAGGTTGACAGCACCAGTGATGGTAAGGTGGTCCAACTCAATGATCTTGGGAATAGAGGGGATGTGCTTCTGGAAGTCAGAGACCTTCTTGAAGTCGCTGCCCAACTTGATGAGAGGAGCGTCACCGAAGCGGCTGGAGCTCATCTGGAGCTGGCCGTGCTTGACGGTGTAGAGATCGGATTTGACGAGCATCAGGTCAGAGCAAGTCTTGACGGGCAAGAAGCGACGACGGGGCACATTGACACCGTGGGCGTTCTTGAAGTGACGGATGGCAGCACCGACAGCGGTCTCCAGCTGGATGATGGAGATGTCAGACTCGCCCTTCTTGTCACCAGGGATGGTCTTTCCGTTGGGAATGATCTCCATCTCAAGCTCATCGTTCTCGACAACGCGCTTGATGGCCTTGAGGTTCAGCCAGATGTTGTTGGTGTTGAAGTACTTGAACTTCTTGATGGACTTGAACTCGTTGACGTGCTCCTTGGGGACCTGGGCGATCTCGAGAAGACGGACGGATCCCTCGTAGTCGATAATGGTACCACCCTTGACGTCGGCCTTGGTCTTGTTGGTCAACTCCATGATGTACTCAGACTCGGTCTCAACCATGTGCTGGAGGATGCGGAGGTCGACGACGGCGCCCAGGTTGTCAACGTTGGACAGGAAGACAACCTCGATGCCGCGCTCAATGAGCTTGTCGAGAATGCCGGAGTTGTAAAGCGACTCGAAAACATCACCGTGACCAGGGGGGTACCAGTCGTTGATAGAAGAGTCGGTCTTCTTGGGGACAGGAAGTAGAGAGTCCTTGAGGATTCTGGGGTATCTGGACTGGTTGAAGGTGAGGATGTCGACGTTGTGGCCCTCGTACTTCTTGATGATGGAGGCGGTGTCCTCATCGGTGTTGAACGAGTTCATGAGAATGAAGGGCACGTTGACATCGTAGGTGCGGTTGAGGTACTCGATCTGGCGGACGGACAGGTCGAGGAAGGACATGCCGTCACGGACCTCGATGACGGACTTGGGGCCGACACAGCCCATGGAGGTACCGAGACCACCGTTGAGCTTCAGGACGGCAAGCTTGTTGAGGAACTGGACGGACTCGGAGTTGGCGAGGTCCTCGTAGTCAACAACCTGACCCTGGGCAGGGGGAGCAATACGGTCCCAGTCGCTGTCTCGTTGTCAGCTTGGAGTTCATTCGTGCCGCATCGTTCTTGCTATGCCCTTACACAGCGTTGCCCTTGGCCTTGTCGTTCAGGTAGCGGCGGAAGAGGGCGAAGAAGTTGTCCATCTCCGTCTCGAACAGCTGTGAAATGATTAGAACTGGCCTGTCCACTACTACGACTGGACTGTGATTATGCTAACCTTCTTCTGCTCGGGATCGGTGACAGTCTCGGAAAGCTGGGTGAGGGCATTGCGCATCTGAGCAGCAGCAACGCTGGTGGAAGTGTTCTCGAAAGCCTGGGTTTGAAGTCAGCCACGCATTCAGGTAGAGGGGACCGACTCTTGTGGTGGTCGTATCTCGAAGTGGAGAATGCTTTGAAGCCATCGTCGAGTGATCCGCAGCGGGGCTCTGCGACCAATGCGGCCAGCTTTCTGCTACCCCTGACAGGCATCGTGGAGCTTGTTGCCATGTAGAGAACAGCGCACACCGTACCGCGCAGCTTGTCCCCTTCAACCGTGTAAAGCCAGCGAATGTCCTTGAAAGTATCTTGTGCCTAATACATTGGCGATGCTGTACGATGCCGTTGGAACTTGCCCAGCCGCGGTTGTCAAAGTACAGCAAATAGCCAAGCGTCGTACGACATCTAAGGTATTCGGCATGGAAGAAGTGACACAAGCTGGCAAGTATGGCGGTTCTTGAGCTGTACAAGGCCCTATGCTGTCTATCTCGGGACAAAACAGGCGCCGGTCGCGGTACTCGACATGGCCTCGTTCAAGACTGCATTGAAAGAAAGGGGTGGATAAAGTTTGTACCATGTGGGATCTCGTCTTGCCGTGGTGGCGGGAGCTGAACTCCTCATCGCTCTTGCCCTGACCGCCGAGGGGGGACTTGAGGTGAGTGGGGAGAGCGCTCTTGATCGCTTGAGCCATTTTGAATGAAATTTAACGCGATTCGCGGTGTGGAACTGAATGTACTGAGAGAAATGTTAATGAATGCCAACAGAGCAAAGAGCGGCGTTCGAGTGTATCGTGATTTTTTTGTAAGTGTAGAGGGGACGGTGTGGAAAAGGAGAGTAGAAAACAAGCGGTGATTTCGAGGACGGCGGGGTAGTGCCTACGTTGACAGGGGATTCGCCGTGGGATTTGCGGCGAAAAGATTGCTGGTAGCTCAGAGTGTTCTGTGTAGCCTGACGTAATTTGTGAGCTTCTCCAAGTGATTTGAGAAGAGAGAAAATAAAACAAGGTGTGGAATGAGGCAGAAGTTAGGGTCGGCGGAGGTAAAGCAAGGTACTCCCGCGGTGAAGGAGAGCTTGGGGAGGGCGGGGGAGGTACCGAAACTGCGAAAATTGGTAGAGGGAGGCAAAGGGAGGTGCTTCGGAAGCAAGATCAGAGCTGCAATCTACTTGGTTGGGGCAGATAGAGTGCGATTGCGGCGATCGGCGGTAGGGTGAAGAAGGGTTGGAGGGGAAGCAGGCGGCGATTGGGGATGGGGAAGTTAAGGTAAGGTACTTACAGCAATAGCAACAGCAACGCAGCAACGAGCGAGTGTGGTCGAGAATTTTGGTTGGGACGGAGAGAGGGGAGGATGAAGAGGAATCAAATAAGGAAAAAAAGGAGAGCCGTCAAAAAGAGCCAGAGACGGGCAGGAGGTGGCCGGGCAATTGGCTTTATAGCGGTGATATCACTGTGGGAACCCAGTCGATTCGCATTTGCCAATTTTCATTTTATCTCGTTCCCCCCGTTCGAGGAGGAGACAGCCACGGGGGAGGGGCGCCTGTCACTGGAGACACCCGACGGCCGACACACCTGAAGACGAGATCGAAGTGCTGGATGCTGGGCAGTCACCGTCGAGACCTTGCGCTTGCCTTCAAGGTTCCTTCCTCACCTCCTTCTCGAACCCGAACCGTATACGAAGTACCTATGGAGTATCCGTACTCACGCTACTTTGTACGGAGTGGTTTGTAACTTCCATCCCATCCCTCCTCTACCTAGGTACCTTGGCAAGTACCTACCTCATCCCACCTTCACCTCAACTTGTGCTGGATTGTTTTTATTTAGCGATATCCGTACGGATACATCACTCACCACACAGCACACAGTCCCCCAATGTCGGGCCCAACATCCACATCAGCCTTGTCCTTTTTGTCCCATTGCCCCTTGGCTCGTACTCGTCTCCAATATGAGAAAGAGGAGATTGATCAAGGCAAGCTTCGAGAACCAAAATATTTCCCACCCAGACCAATCCCTGAAGCTAATCATCGGTACCTGATATCGCCCACTCAAGCCATTCCAGCCCACCTCTCCTCGACTGCAACCCTCTGGCGTCTGGCCTGGCCACGGCCTTCTCAGCACCCCTGTGGCGCTTCAGACTAGTGACGCCTAAACGAGAGAAGCGGCGGCTGCAGCAGCTGCTGGCTCGCATAAGTGGCAAAGGCGAATGAGGCGCGGAGAGGGGACAAAAATCAAACAACGCCAGTCTCGAGAAGCACGTCGTTGTTTTAATCAAGAATTGGGGGTACACAAACAGATACGACGATGCAGATCATCAAAGCGTGCGGATAACGGCCAAATCTTCGAAACGCTGCGACCAACCATCCCACTTCATCCAACCTATTCCAGGTGAAGCCAGGGACGACACCGGGAAGGCCAATGCTCAGACATACAGGAACAGTCTCTGAATCACGATGCTAGGCAGCGTCTTCCGTCTTTGCAGCAAAATGGAGTTACGTCCTCGGGTTACCCATTCCCCATCACCATCTCCATCCCAAGTTCCAGCATCAGTCCGCGGCCACGGCCGCCCACACACTGCTGTACGGGAGAGCCGTCCGAACAAGTACTTCCCGGTGATGCATGCACTAAAAAAGGTGCGAGTCTCCATTCACTGCGGAGTCGAACCGTCTTCGCTACAGATTCACTCGCCTTGAATGGATATCCTGAAATATCACAACCCCACCAACCAACATCCTCGCCAGCTGTAAGATGAGCTGGACCTGCCCTCCTACTGTATTTCCTACCGCGTCCCCCCAAGTCCCAACCACTTTGCGGAGTCCTTGTCTGCAATAAGGCGGGACGCGACACCTGATGTACCCATTTCTTCACCTACTTTACCTTAGAGAACCCGCTCCCCACCTGGGGAAACGTTGCGGTGTGCTCATCGCATTGCAAAAGCCTCCTCGAATCTGCCCAAGACCACAAAGACTTCGACGCGCACCGTCTTTCATATTTACTTGGAAGTCGAGCAAGGCTGGTTCTGTTTGAGGACATCTCAAAAGGGGGCAAGCGGTCCGATGTCCGTCTTTTCTCGCCGACGTCCCCCCATCAATGGCGCTATTCGTCAAAGATGGTCGGCCGAGCTGAACGCCCAATGGCCGGACTCGCCTACGCTTCACACACCTCATCGCCCATCGCTCAACAATAGTAGTTGCCACCACCCTGAACTTCCCGACTTCGCTAAATTGATCGGGACCAAAAGTACTCAACCCGGCGACCTTTGCTTCAAGCGGCCGGGTTTTGCCTCAGTATCAAGCAAGAATCGCCGTGCTATTTGCTTTCTGACCCCTAGTCCACATCACAGCCGGAGCCGATTTTCTGGCCAAGCCGGCCCTCTTCGGAATCTTTCCCGAACAATCGCTCCTTGAGCTCTCAAATGATCCAACCATCAGGTTTCTTGTGAAGTTCGTTGAACGAAAATAAAACACACAACCCCTGAATGCCGGCATCTGCGCCCCGGGCGGGCCAATTCCCACTCGACTTCTCGTTTTAGTCAGTTCCCAACCGGCTCAAGGGGAAGGGACCCATCAAAACCCATCTCGCCAGGTCGGAAGTTTGATTACATACTGCTACACTGTGGGCCGGATGGCCCAAGACGGATATCTCGCAGAATATCCGTACGGAGTACAGATGCAGAGGCCCTTTCCGACACGATCATCTCATCTGGGGCGGCGGCCCATTGACGTTGAAAGGGAACTAGAGAGACTTTGACTAGAGAGACTTTGACGTGTTGCCGGCCATCGCCCGGGCTCTACTATCTTTCAACTAACTCTTTCAGCCCGGCAAGCCAAACTCGCGGGCGTCCGTTCAGCCCGATCAGACACGACGCCGTCGGCTGTCACGCAGAAGTCCCCTGTTCTCCCAGCATGTTATGTAAGCGCAATTTGCGCTTTTTGACGCCATTTTCAATAATGGCATTCTTCTCCCGGATCTCGAACTCTTTTGTCCATACTCATCCTTGTCTAATAAGCAATATGTTGCAAGTTCCAGGTTGCACTGATTAGCCGTCACCAGGGTGGTTAGGGAAGCAATGAAACGAAACAATGAGCCAAATGTCATCACCAGGGGCCGTAACCACAAATAGAACAGGCGGCGGACGGGAAGCCTCAATCCGTATTTGCACTTGGACTGCATCGCAGACAGGCCGCCCCATCGAATGAGGCTCTCCGATGCGTCCCACGTGGGGGGAGGGAAGGAAGCCCAGACCACACCACAGCGCCCAGAAGTTGTCCGATCATCCATCTGGGTCGTCAAGTAAAGATTTATCGGTACAACATATCCAGTCCCGACACGTCGGCGCCTCTAACGTGATGGTTATAGTGTTTTACATCATTCGGTCCAATTTAGGTCACATAGGCGACAAGTGAGACCAGGTAGACGGTGCATAGGTCAAGGCCAGGTTTACTTTAAACTGTCTTTTCTTCTTCCTATCTTATCGTATGGAGTCGGGGTATACCTAACGACAGATATGAAGGATGATTGTGTGTGTGTTCCGGAATATGTGCGAAAAGTACGCCAGCCGTCACTGTCACACCAAAACGCCTAGTCCTTCCTCGGTGATTGGCCCCGCGTTCACGAGAGCCTCAACCTGATAATCAAGCTACCAAACGCCGCCCACTCAACAACCTCCGAAAAAGGGGCATAAACGCTCGAATCACCGCCATCTCTTCTTATCCTCCCAGTAATAGCCTCATTTCTTCTTCTGCTTCTCCATGTTCTCTGTACACACGGGACAGTACCATGTCCCGTTCGGCTCGCTCTTAAGGCCGACGCACGACCAGTGAAACCACTCGTAGGGGCAATCCTCATTGTCGCACGCCACCATGTCGCCGAAGCTGACGTTCTGGCACGTGCAGTATTTCTTGTCGTCGCCAGCCTCGTCATCTTCGGCGTCGAGCATGCTGTCGTCGCCGTCGCCGTCGCCGTCCTTGCGATCGCGCGCAGGGGTGCCGCTCGTACGGTCTACGCGGCTGCGTTGGTCGCCGTCATCGCCGCTTCCGCTCTCGGCATCCGATAGCTCACTATCTGCCGTCGAAGCCGGAGAGTTGCGGCTTCCGGCCTTTTTCACGCGGGACAGGGACGACTTGTTGCTGCTGATCGGCTTCTTCCGGCCCGCGCCACTCGGCGTCCCTTTCCGTATGCCTGAGACGCTTGATGCCTTTGTAGATGACGATCTGGGTCCTGCGCTGCCCGCTCGCACCGTGCCGTTCGGTCCGCCGGGGGTGGTTCCTTTCGGCGTGCCTGGGCCTAGTGAGGAGTGTCTGGCCAGACTGCTCGACGTCGCAGGAAGAGCGCCGAGCCCAGAGACGGAACGCGGTCCTCTCTTTGGCGCGCCGCTCCCCGGCCCTGCCGAACTCTCCCGAGCTTGACGGTTCATTATCATGCTAGCAGCAGGCGTCGTAGGAGCCGAGGCGGCGTGTTGCTGGGACTGGGCGTTGCGGATCTGGGGGTTTCCTGCGCGGGCCGTGACCGGACTCGACGAGTTGATGATCGGGTTCAACGGCGTCGCGGTGATGGCTGTGCCGACGAGGTGGCTCGCGGGGTTGATGGATCGGCCTGACGGGGCAGAGTGGTTCGCGGCGCTGGGCCGGATGAGGGAGGGGCATTCGTCGGGTTCGTTGAAGCCTGGCTCGGCGCGGTCATATAGCATCTTGATGTGTTGGTCGAGGTTTCGCAGGTGTTTATCCATGATGATCTGCAGCTTCTGCGTCAGGGCGATCTTCTCCGTGGCGAGCTGGTCGGCACGGATGAAGTTGTCGCGCATCTGAGATCGCATGCCCTGCTCGCGCGGGTTCGTCTCGTGGCTGCCGTTCGCCCTGATCCATTTCTGTATCTTTCCGTCGCGGTCATCAATCAGCTTGACGCAGTCGCCGTACTGCCGGTCCCTGTCGGCGATTTCATCCTGCAAGAAGCGAATCTCTTCTGGAAGGTTCTGAACGCGGTTGAGCCAGTCGTCGAGGATGATGGCCGGGTCGAGGGCCTCGGCCGTCGGCATCCTCCTGACGAAGTCGATGGACAGATCGTCTCTAGGCATATTGCGGGTTAACGACGGTCCCAGTATAGATATGTACCCTTTTGCTGAGCAAACAAGCAGCCGGGATCTGTTCTAGCAGGCAGACGAAACGGCGCACGCCCAGCAAGAACCACAGAGACGGATCAGGAGCAGGATGTATATGCAACCAAAGCAGGGTTCTTGCTAGAGACAGGGACGAGAGACGGAGTGCGATGATAGGTCGAGGGAGGTAGAGGAAGCAACAAAGGTCTCGTGAACCAAAGTCATCGAGATTTACAGGGGACTATGCGAGGTAAGAGGGATTGGGGCAGAGCAGAATAGAGGATATGTGGAGTGTAAGGTATAGAGCAGAAAGCCGGCGGCAGGTGGGAATAGTGGCACGCAGGGTGACGGGGGCGGGGCGGCACGGCACGTCCGCCGACGGGGTGGGCTGACCGAGAGGGCAGAGGACCACTGGTGATATATTCGTATGCCTTGGCTGCACTCGCCCTTTGGGGAGGCGATGACAGAGGAGTCTTGGACAGGAGAGACTTTGATGAACAGAGACCCCGGCCACGATCCTCCGCAACGAATGAAGTGACTAGCTTGGCTCACCTAAGAGAAACTGGAGACTGGAAGAAGAAGGGGGGGCGTCCAATCGACAAGTGCTCTCTGTTCGATTTCTCACCAGCTTGCAGCAGGCGAGTCGAGCGTCGAATGATCGAGTCGAGGCGAGGCAAGGCGACGTACGGGGTCCTTGCTCGTGATCCCGGAATGTATTATATTCACGGAGTAATGAAAATTCCCCTGCTGGATACGGACAGAGAGATGAAATTTTCTCGGATGCGCGTGGGTGTGGGGTGGAAGAGGCTGGAATCGCGTTTGTGCAGCGTGGTGGTCCAGTTCCAGTTGAATTCGGGTGGTGTCACCGGTGGGTGGACAAGTTTGCGAGGGTCCAGCTGGTCATGGCACCGTCCACTGACAGCGAGACGAGCTGAGCGGAGACGGGAGTTTTAGCCTCCGGTTTCCATGCTACTGGAGATGCGCAAGGTGCGTTCAGGCTTTATAAAGGCATGTGCTCAGGTGGACCTTGAGTCATTTGGTTGGGTGTATTTTCCATAGTGGACCAGAGGATACTTGATTGGGTCCAATCTCAATGTTTCCTTGTACCTATTTGGATGTGCTCAAGGAAAATTCCAGCCTCAAGACCCAAGATACGCATAAACTGGGTTCCCGCAAAGTAATCATGGCAGAAAGTAAAGATCTCAACAAGTCCCAGGCATATTCGAAAAATGTGTCTCGAGTGTACAGATACATGAGGTGTTCTCGAGATTTCGTGCATGTACCAGAAAGTCAAGCCACAGTGAGGCTGGTGTCATCCAACCATTGTGGGGAAAGCGTCCCCAAATCCCCAAATGCACCCGAGGTGGCTGGTCTTTCCAATGGAAGGAAACCTTGCTTTACGTCAGCAGGGACCTACCTAAGGTACCGGCTTCCTCCCCCGTCGCCTGCCACAGAAGGTACCTACTATCCAGTTATGAAGCCAACCCTCGAACGAAACCTCGCAAATACATCACGAACCACCAACCGACGACCTCACAGACAGCTTTGGAACTTGACGCAGATACCACCAATTATACCCCAATCCAACAGGAAGGAAATAAACATTGAAAGCTCTCGATTTGGCCCTTGCGACGACCTCTGACTCAGCCAGCGTGACCAGCCATCTGTTCTACCACTGCTGAGTAAAACTCATCTCAGTCGGCCAGCCGAGGACCCCACCAGTCACCACATTCGACAACAATCGAGACTCATCTTGAGCTTCATCCCGGCCGCTCCGGCGGGATATCCGTCGCTTGCCATCATGGACACAGACGCGTACCGATTCCGCGTCCCTAAGCCGAATTATTTACCTCATAGGACCGACAAGGACGACATTGTTGAGGAATATGAGCCCCTCGGCCAAGCTAGTGAGCTTGACAACGCCAAGTACTTCGCCAAATGCAAGCGCATAGCTGAGGAGTCGGGCATCACACGGCCAAAAGGCTACAATGTCTCTTTCCATTGCAATCCCGAAATGGAGAAGCATCACTTCGGCCAGACTCATCCTATGAAACCCTGGAGACTTACCCTCTCCAAGAGTCTCATATATTCTTACGGCATGTCCTTCGCCATGGACAACTACATCGCCCGGGCCGCCACATACGAGGAGCTCAACGACTTCCACTCTGACGACTATTTGGACTTTCTTGGCACGGTCCTGCCCGAGCCTGTTCCTAGGGACGTTGAGAACGCTAATCCCGATCTTAAGTTTAATCTGGGTGGCTCCGACTGTCCTCTGTTCGAGGGTCTCTACGACTACTGTTCCATGTCAGCGGGCGGATCTCTCGATGCTGCGCGAAAGATATGTTCCAACCAGTCCGACATTGCCGTGTCATGGGGAGGCGGCCTGCATCACGCAAAAAAAGCCGAGGCGTCTGGATTCTGTTACATCAACGACATCGTCCTGGCCATTCTGCAGCTACTACGCTGCTATCCTCGTGTCCTGTACATCGACATTGATGTGCATCACGGAGACGGTGTTGAAGAAGCATTTTATTCCACCGACCGTGTTATGACGGTATCATTCCACAAATACGACCCTCTCAACTTCTTCCCCGGCACCGGCGGTCTGGACGATAATGGTCCTAAGAACGAGCATAACCCAGGAGCCCATCATGCCATTAACGTTCCTCTGAACGATGGCGTGACCGATGACCAATACAAGTGGCTCTTTGAGAATGTCATTGGTAAATGCATGGAGAAGTTTCGACCCAGTGCTATTGCGCTGCAGTGTGGTGCCGACTCTCTTGCCGGAGATCGCCTTGGACGTTTCAACCTTCAAGTACAGGGCCACGGCGCTTGCGTCGAATTCTGCAAATCATTCGGAGTGCCCATGATTCTCTTTGGTGGTGGCGGGTACACTCCCCGCAATGTCGCCCGTGCCTGGGCCTTCGAGACCAGCATCGCCATCGGCTGCCAGGACAAAATCGATCCCATTATTCCGACACACGCTCCTTGGAGAGACCAATTTAGGTATGAGGAGCTGTTCCCGACGTTGGAGCAGATTCTCGGGGAGCCGCGTGTCAACCGTAACACGCGAAAGAAACTCGATGAAGTGCTGCAGCATGTGACAGAACAGCTGAGGTTCGTGCAATCAGCCCCAAGTGTACAATATCAGACCATTCCCCCAGACCTGGGCGGTCTGAGAGACGACGTTGAAGCGGCACTCAAAGAGCAGCGGGAGGCCGAGAACGACGCTGTGAGGAAACAACGAGAAGAGGCTGTTGGACAAGCCATGGAGTATTCATAAGGGCAGAGTGGCACTCCATCACAGCATGGGAGTACGTGGGATACCAGACGGAGTTTACGGTGTGTGTATGAATGCTTTCAGAGTTTAGCACTCTGCATGCTCAGCGTCCACTGGCCAGAGCGGGCCAGGCTGGAACTTTGCGACATTAAACGATGAACAACAGGGACGGTGTCAAGGTTGGTTCTCAGCAAGTACTTCCGGTTTACAACGTTACTAGGAAATATCAAACAAGTACCAGTTGAGTCCGATATTCGTCATTTATTGTTGCATTAGGATATGTCATGTGTGACCTCAATCTTTGAAACGGTCGCTCCTGCGTGATATTCCTGGGAAAACATCAATTCAGAACCGGATGTCATGAAGTGTACCGATTACTCTACAGAGTCAAACGTTGAGAGGCCGCCTAACATCAGGGCAAATCTGATGTTGTGGTCACCCATCATCTTGTGTTGCACTATCGAATAATGGAACCAACCTGAGCAACCCACCCATCTCTCATTCGACATTATTCGGCTGCCTAGATAGCGGGGCTCGGATCGGGGACGCATCTCGGCCACTGCGTCCTACTTTGGCTAGATCCACGCCGGGCAAATCGAGCAATTGTCCAATGGGAAGTGACAGCATGATGACCGCCCTTAAGCTTAATCTCCATTTCATGATTTTCTCAATTATGCGACGACAACACCGACGCAATGTTCCTTTGGGGAAAGAAGAGGATTAGAGGGGGATGGAAGAGCTTGGTGAGTAGTCGTCGGGGAGGCTCAGATGTTATCGGGGGGTTCGAGGTTTGCGTTTATCTGCTTTACGCGTTTGCACCCAAGTTGCTTGGAAAATGTTTCTTCAGATCATCAGCAAGGGGGGAAAAAAAAAAGGAATTGTGATTGATTTTTTTCGACCCTTGATGCCCATGGCATACCTCTCCTCAACATCAGACGACTGGAAAAAGTGAAATACGGGACGATGTCACCCTCAACCCATGGGGCCATGAATTCTGTCTTACAAGTTACACACCTATCTGGCGATATTATGGCTCCCGGTCAGCATTTAGATCCAAAGCCAAGAGTGTCTTCTTCGCTCTTTCAATGTGCGAGGCGACAGGCCCAGGATCGCGCCAATCGGCTTCCGTGCTGATGCTTAATTGACGCAGAGCCCGTCGCTGGATTTGGGTTATTCGTACCGACGGTTTCACTCATCGATGCCATGCTCCCTTCCCCCCTGGTCCTGCATCCTTTCAACTAGCTGCCTGGAGAGAGGAGAGCCACTTTATATCGATTCTGTCCCGCTTCGCACTAAGACCCCCGGATCCTCTTATAAGTCAGATTGAAATGTATATAATGACCTCTTTACTTCCCATTCTTCAGACGATAGAGAAAGAGTGTGCGTGAGTATGTGTATGTA
>JFFI01001782.1:0-28506 GCA_001563125.1 Colletotrichum salicis
CTGCCAAAGGCCCAAAACACATCCAGCCCAGCAAAAGGTGAAGGTGGTGGACAGTGGACCTGGTGCGTGCCGACAACCTTAGCTCGAACCCCTCCACCACACACCCACGCCGCAACGCCGCGGCGCATCTTGAGCCTTGAGCCTTGAGGTACCCTGCTCCAGGTCCTCCTACCTTACGGATACTCCAGCACATTCTACATTCCTCACATTTCTTCACTCCTCCAACCCGAACACTCCGTTCACTCCATTTTCTCCTTCCATCACCTCAGCTAGCTTTCTTTTCGAGGCTGTATTGCATATCCGCGCCGTCATTGCTATTTACTGCCACCCCAGCTCACACCTCTGTTGCGCCCAGCTAGCTACCTACTGAATCATCGTCCATCCCAAATCTACCTACCCAACTGTACCGAGTACCTTTGCCTAAGCTCTGCTGAAGCCGTCTTCTACCCCAATCCGTCTCACAAGCCGGCTCCAAAGCATCAAAAGAGTCGGCTAGGGTCCTTAGCCACCCTTGCTGCAGGATCCCTTTCCCGCTTTGAGATAGAACCCTCAGCTAGCCCTCCTCCTCATACCATAACCTACTGGTAAGCTTGTCCACGCTCCTCCAACCAGCTTCGCGCTTCAGGAAGGCTGACACTGCTCTTGTGCTCACCAACTTAGTCTCGAGACCTAACCACGCGCATTCTCGTCCCGTCCCTACACCTCAACCACGACCTCCTCGCTTCCCCTCACCATCTTCTGAACTCGCGACAACCCTACTTCAGCTTCGTCGCCCATCTATAAAGACGTCCGACCCCGAAATCCTCCTTGCCAACCCACTCCTCTTCGAAGACCATCTCGCCGAATTAGAACCTACCTCCCACCTCGGCTTGTCGGCCTCGGGTCACCAAATACACACAGATCGGGTCTGAGGAAAGTCTCGCCGTCTAGACAACATGTCAGGATACCCGGGCCAGTACGGAGGATACCAAGGCGGCCCTCCGCCGCAGCAGCAATACGCGCAGGGCGGTTACTACCCGTATGAACTTCAATCTTGGTTTTACGTGCGCGCGCTTCGTCACTAACATGAAGAACAAAAAGCCCTCCGCAGCAAGGATACAATGGATACCCTCCCGCTGGGTCGGGGTACGGTTACCAACAGCCGTCGCCTCAACCCTATGGATACAACCAGGTACGGCTGTCTGCCAGCGGTATCTTAGTCTCGTCAACTAATGTAATCTTTAGCCCCCTCCTCCGCAACAATACGGGGGATATCAGCAGCCTCCGCCTCAACCAAACTACAACAACCGCCCAGGTGAGATTGAAAGCTGGACGTCCAATATGGAAATCATAGAGTTAACATCGTTATGAAGGAGTACCCACCGCGAACTCAAATGCTTACATGCATGGAAACCACAACGCTCCTCCGCCGCCGCCCTCAGCACCACAGAGATTTGGACATGGCGCGCCTACCAACTACAACTTCCAGTACTCCAATTGCACCGGCCGGAGAAAGGCGTTACTGATTGGCATCAACTACTTCGGCCAGCGCGGTCAGCTGCGTGGCTGTATCAATGATGTGAAGAATATGTCGGCGTACCTCGTCGACCGTTTTGGGTATAAGAGGGAGGATATGGTTATCCTCACTGACGACCAACAAAATCCCATGAGTCAGCCTACGAAACAGAACCTCCTCAGAGCCATGCATTGGCTTGTGAAAGACGCGAGGCCCAACGACTCCCTTTTCTTCCACTACTCAGGTAAGCTGCGAAAAACAAGACGATTCTGCTGATGGACACTAACACCTCCAGGCCACGGTGGTCAAACAAAGGATCTGGACGGCGACGAGCCTGACGGATACGATGAAGTCATTTATCCGGTAGATTTCCGCCAAACCGGTCATATTACAGACGATGAGATGCACAGAATCATGGTTCAACCTTTGCAGGCTGGCGTGAGATTGACTGCTATCTTCGATTCTTGTCACTCGGGTACTGCACTCGATCTCCCTTACATCTACTCGACCCAGGGTATCCTCAAGGAGCCCAATTTGGCCAAGGAGGCCGGCCAAGGTCTGCTCGGTGCCATATCGTCATACAGCCAAGGCGATCTGGGCGGTGTGGCGAGCAACATCATGGGCTTCTTCAAGAAGGCAACCACTGGCGAAGATGCTTACAACCGCACCATGGCCACGAAGACGTCGCCTGCTGATGTGGTCATGTTATCAGGAAGCAAAGATGACCAAACTTCGTATGCTACCCCCTTCTTTCTGTTTTGATGATACCCTTTTCGTTTTCATTGCGCTTTACGGATTCTCTGGAGAGATCACATAAAAGTCCCTTAATTGTGTACTAGTTCCCCTGGTGGGATGGCAAATTCTGGATAATGGAGGCGAAGGCCAAAAAAGGAAAAGTCTGGGACGTGCATGTCTTCTTAATATCTTCTTCTCATATTTTCTTTGCTTTATACCTGCTATTTCAGGCCAACGATAATCTTAATGCTCTAGAACAAATTGCAGCCTACTTGCAGCTGTGGTTTGATTCTAGAGCGACGAGTCACGTTGGATCTGCCTCAGTCCACGAGTGTGGAAAGAGCGATGACATCCAGGCGAACCTCTAGAACGCTGTCAGCAAGTTAGATCTATACTAATATCATCTCGCAGGGCCGACGCCACAATTGCTTCTCAAGCTACCGGTGCCATGTCGTGGGCCTTCATCACGGCCATGAAGAAGAACCCTCAACAGAGCTACGTGCAGCTCTTGAACAGCATCCGTGACGAGCTTTCGACCCGCTACACGCAGAAGCCTCAGCTCTCCTGCAGTCACCCTCTGAGTATGTGTTCTCTCTCGAAAGAAGCGAACAAACATCTCTTTTATTACCACAGCTAACATCATCGCAGACACCAACCTCTTGTTCGTCATGTAAATCATATTCCTGTGTGTCAACGGCCGGTCCGCCTTGTATATGTCATAATACCCTACTTCGGCCTGGAGACATAAATACTCGGGGTTGGTTAGACGTAGGTAGGCATAGGTCATCATTGGGAAAAGGAATCGGTTGGGATGGCGAACATTGAGGATTTTGGGTATCATTTGGGTGGTTTCATTTTGTTTTTCTGGGCAAGTCTTCTTTGCCACACTCTGACGCTTAAACCGTCTCTCGCATAGCTGAGATGCCAAGTACCCTCACTCGACTGGTTCTCAGAACTAGACAATAAAAAGTTGATTTGCGTCACTTTAACACGGGAGTGACTTTGACCACCCGACTCCATGAGATATCGCAAAGTTGTTTGGGGAAAGCAAGCAGGGGATTAAACGTCTGTTTAGGTATTCATGCCTCCCTTTCCAATTTCTTCATGCAGCCTAATGCCGTGCTTGGAAAAAATCCATTTCCTAAACCCAAACAAAGTACAAATATGACAAAAACTCCTTTCCCATCCTTCCCCCTTCGCCCAGCCATTCATTCTACCAATAAACCGACCAAAGGAAAAAACAAACAAGACAATGTCTTATGCTCGACGCCCAATACGCCAGAAGAGGGGACATGAGCAATGTACCAACTGCCAAGCAGAAGGCCAATGACCATCCTGATCTCCCTCTCCTCCCAGTTGATCCTTCGTCCACTCTGAGACTAGCTTGCAGATCCCGTTTTCCAAACGCGGACGATCATCAACTCCCCAAAGAGGAGAAAGAGATGCCTCGCTCGCTTACACTGCAACGTCAAGGGTATTGCAGTAACAACTGGCTATGCAAAAACAAAAGAAGGGACCTTGAACAGGACAAGACTTGAACACCAAAAATGCTAAAATGCGAATGCGGATATTGCTGAATGAGGGAAGTGGGTGAGCGGGATGGGATGTGCAGGCCCCATGGTGTGATGTGGTACCGGTAGCCACGACTGGTCCGAAATGATGCCGTGACATCTTCAGCTCGGCTGCAATGTGATGAATAGGGAAGGCGTTTCGCAGATGAGGGTTACCCTCTCGCAGACATCCGAACCACCATTCACCATTCACCATCCCGTCCCATCCCGTCCCGTCCATCCGTTTTTTTCCTTCGGGAACACCATACTCCGGGGGTATTTAGGGCGTGTAATCTGGGCTGGACCTCCAAGTCGAGGCTAGGCGAGACCGAATAGCAGACAAGATAGACTATGACCAACAACAAATCTTCATTTAGGCCGCAACGTCGTCGGCATGCACGACCTTGAGCTGCTGCCGCCTCTTGCTCTTGCGCATCTCGTCGACGCAGTCGGCCAGCTTCTGGCGCGTGGCCTCGTGCTTGGCCCATTCGCGCGCCGAGATCTGCATCCTGGCAATGAAGCGCGCCATCGTCGCCACCGTCTTGAGCGTCGGGCGGCCGGACGACGCCGTCTGCTTCCTCGCCGTCGACGAAGAGGATGGTGGTGGGAGGGACCTGCGGCTGCCGAGCAGCTCGCAGCGAATCTGCTCCAACTCACGCAGCTGAGCCTTGTTGCTGATTCTGATGTTAGTATCTGGACCACTAAAGGGAAGGAGACAGCAAAGGGTACATACCATGCGTTGGCAATGTCCAGCTCCAGCTGCAAAAACTTCTTCGCGTACGCCGCGTCGGCGCGCATGCTGACCTCACGCTTCCACCGCGCCTGCATCCACTCCATCTGCAGCGTCATGCCGCGGAGCTCCTTGGTGTGCTTCGCGTCAGCGTTCTCGGCGGCGCGGATGACCGTCTCGAGCGCCTCGTCCGTCTGCCTCATTCTCTCGTCCGTCTCGGCGGCGAGTCGGGCTGCCCGCGGGTTCTTCTTCTCGGCTGCGGCCAGCGCCTTGAGATCCCTAATGTCCTTTTGCAGCTTCTCTGCGGTTAGGCGGTATGCCGCGCGCTCGCCGCGTGCCCTCTCGAGCTTGCGACGAAGGGAGCCCTCGGCGGCCGTCAGCTCATCAATCGTCTCCTGCTGCTGGATGACGTCGTGTTCGAGCGCGTCTGCTTCGCTTTGGGTTCTACGGAGCAATTCCTGAAGGTCTCTCTTCTCCGAGGACGACATGTTCTCGATGTTGTGACGGCCGTGGGCTACAAGCTGACGGTCTTGCTCTGCCTTGTCAAGCTTGTGCTTCAGACGACGGAGAGCCTTTTCGTGGAGAACGGAAGCTTCGTCGGCATCGCGCTGGACATCTTCCAGGGCCTGCTCCAAGGCAAGCTTCTGATCCTCCAGATCATCAAGCTGGGTCTGTACATCTTGTTCGAATTGAGAGGCTTTACGTTCGGCATCGCGAGCCTTGGTCTTGAACGTCTGAATCGATTGCTGTGCTGTAGATAGTTGATGGCGCAGCTCAGTGACTTCGGATTTCCTGGCTGAGGGACTTGAGGATGCTGGAGACGTGATGAGGCGGGACATCTCAGCATCGTGGGCATTGCGCTCCAGCTCCGCGATTTGCTTCTTGAGACCCTTGACAACATCTTTGTGGGCTGCCTCACGCTGGAGGAGCTCGCGCTCCTTCTGTCGTGCTGCGGAGAGATCACGGCGAATAATGGACATGTCGCTGTTCCCATCACCGATGTTAGCGGGAAGTTGTTGGGTCATCGCGAGCTGGTCTTCGTAGTCTCTGATGCGCCGTTCGAGCTCCCGTATCGTGCGTCGTGTCGCAACTGATTCTTGACCTTCTGACGAAGACACTTCCCGCAGCTTGGCTTGAAGCTGGCGAATCTCCTGGTTGAGGCGATCCTCCTCTTCTGCGGCCTTCTCGATCTCGTCTTCGAGAGACTTTTCGACGTTCTGCATTTGCTCAGCCAGAGCAGCGTTCTCGTCCTTGAGTCTTCGTACTTCATTGTCAAGCTTCAGCTTTGACGTCCTCAAGTCTAGGCGTTCTCGATCGATGCGGAGTGTCTCTTCGCCATTCTGGTGCAACCGCTTCATCTCGCTTTCAACCTCGTCACGCTCCGCCCTTGCTTCAGCCAATGAGCTGCGCAGAGAGTGCATTTCGAGGTTCAGGTTGGCGAGTTGATCTAGCAGCGTTTGCTTTTCGCGGGACACCCTGTTTACTTGCACAGTTGACTCGGAGATTTGAGTTTGCAGCCTGTCCTGGAGCGCTTCCTTCTCCTTGTTCAGCTTGGATACGAGTGATGTAGCCTCGTCAAGCTGAACTCGAAGTCGTTCGATGGCGTGATTTGACTTGCTGGCGTTCTCTTGAGAGACCGAGGCCGTACCACGGTGTGCCTCATCGAGCTCCAGCTTCAGCGCGTCGCATTCTTTTCTTGCAGCTTCCAGTTCCTCGCGAGAATGTTCTGATTCCTCGTCCAAAGTCGTTTGGAGAACCTCCACTTCATCCTCTAGTCCCTCGATCTTCTCGCTCTGCGCTTGGTAGTCTAGCTGAGTTTGTCGGAGCTCATCCTGAACTTGCGATAATTCATTCCGCAACTCATTAAGCATAGATTGCCGTGTCTCGAGGTTTTGCTGAAGGTCCTCTATTTGCCTTGTGAGAGATGCTCTTTCGTCCTTGTGGCGTTGAGCTTCACTCTCTAGTGCTTCCTGCAGCCTTGATTCCTTGGTTGATAAGTTGCCTTCGGCCTCGCGCAGAGCTGCAATCGTCCTTTCCAGCCCTGAGGCCTTCTCCTCTGCCCGTTTGCGTTCCGAGTCCAGGGTTTGGCGGTCCGTTTCCCATTTTTCGCTGTCGTTGTCGTAGAGATTGTCCTTCTCCCGAATCTCGGCCTGGAGGTCCGAGACCTCGTCATTAAGCCTGTCGATCTCATCTCTGTACTGGCTGCGGATATCCCGTTCGATTTCAAGGGCATGGTCCCTCTCTTGGGCGAGGCTCTCCTCCAAGTCGATAACGTTCTTCTGAAGGCGCGTAACATCTCGTTGAAGAGAGTCAGACTCGCCTGTCAAGGCCTCATGACGACTCTGCAGCAGATTCTTCTCGTCGAGCCTGGATTCCAAGTCCCTTTTGAGCTCCTCAACTTGAGCCAACAGTGACTGGCGTTCGCGATCAGAGAACTCCCGTTCTTGACGACCCTCATACGCGGCATTCTTGAGGCTGTCCTTCTCTGTCGTTACGTCGGAAAGCTGCTGTTCGATTCTGGCAAGTTGTGACTGGTGATCGCGCTCTGAGGCTTCGCGGGCGCGGCGATCTTCCTTGGCTGCGCTCTTGAGCTCGTCATTTTCCTTGATCGTTTCGGAAAGCTGCTTTTCGATACTCGCAAATCTGGTGTCGGCTTCCTCCATCTCAGCCTGCAGGCGCAAAAGCTTCTCCTCCTTTTGACGCGAGAGCCCCTTGGTGGCTATAGACTTGTTTGCCAACTCCTCTTGGAGTTCTTCCAAATCACCCTTTGCTTGCTCTTTGTCTGCAATCGCCTGGTTGAGCTTGTCTTTCATCTCTTCGACTTGCTCTTCCAAGCGACGGACATTGGTTTCCAGATCGTCGATGGTGTCTTTTGCCTCCTCCAAATCCTCGTTGGACTGTCCCTGTTGCTCGAGCTCGATCATTCGTCTTTGAGAGTCCTTCATCTTGTCCTCCACGTCTTCCAGCTTCGCCTTGAGGTCGTCGATTTCGTCCTCGTGGTCCCCAAGAAGGCGCTCCTTCTCGCGAAGTTCTGCTTCCAGATCACCGATCTCATCTTGCAGTTTGTCCACCTGCCCTTGATCGTGCTGTCCCTGACCCAACTGGCGCTGCATGTCGTCGAGATCGGCTTCTCTATCCTCCAAAGCTTGTTGTAATCGCTCAATCTCTGCCAGCTGTTTCTGGTCTGCGTACTTCTTCTTGGCTCTCTCTTGTAATTCCATCATCTGCTGTCGATAGCTTTCGAGGTCCTTCTCAGCCGAAGTCAGGTGCTTCTTGTACTTGTGAAGCTCCCTCGTCATGGTCACCTTGTCGACCTTCAGCTCGGTGTTCTCCTTTAATGCCGCCTCGCTGAAGCCGGGACCGGCCTTCCGTAAAGCCTCCTCGAGGAAATGAATCTTCAGTTTGAGGCCAAAGTTTTCCTTTTCGATTTTATCGATTACGCTCTCCTGCTCCCGTAGCGACAACTGGTTCCCGTCCTGCAGAGGGCCCTTGCCGTCGCGTCGCGGCAACACTACGAGCGGTGTAGATGCAGTACTCGTGCTGTCGACCTCGGGGAGTGGCGTGCGATCCACAAAGGACCGGGACTGGTACATGGAAGTGTCGATGTTGGGAATTGGCGTCATGTCCTCGTCAATTTTGTTGAGTGCGGGCGTGTTCGGTACGGCGCCATTCTCCTTGCCAGACCTTCGACGGATGCTATTTCGCGTGGCGGACTTCAGCATAGGGGTGAACTCTGCTCCTCCAAGGCCTGCAGGTAGGTTTTTTCGGTCCGCAAAGGGTCCGCGACCCCGCGGTGTGCGAAGGTTGATGCCTCCCGAGCGCCCGTTGCGCATTTGTTGCACCAAGTTATTTTCTTTTGCCGGAGGAGATTGAAAGGACATCTCCTGCGACATGTCGAAGTCGGGTTGTCGGCTGAGGTATGTCGCATCGCCAAGGTTTGTTCGCGGCGTGTCGAGGCCGCCGATACCTGGGGCGACCATCTTGACCGCGTTTGACTTATAGAGGGGGGAAGTCGACGAGCGATTAGAATTGCGATCTCGTAGGTGTGGTCATAACATTGGGTTGGTAGTGGTATATATGATCGGCGTGCGCTGTGGTGGTGCGAAGCAGAAGCATGAAAACAAGTGCAATGCGAAGCAGAAGCTATAAGATCTTGTGTGGTTGCGATAGCTTAGAACCCGGTCGGTCGCGGTGTTGATAGTGGACGGGACTTTGAATGAGCAGCAAGGGACCAAGGGTACACGGTCACATCCCAGACCGCGTTGTGAGTGTTGTTTACTCGTGTTCCTATCTCAGACTAGCGTGATGGGACAAAGAGGGACCAAATCCTGGTTTTTTTGACCAATGGAAAGAACGGTTGTTGCATCCAATCAGATAAGGGGAATCGGCAGGTTCTCCGCAGTTTAAGAATCCCATGGGCCATGCTGGAGCAGTATGCTCTTAAAGAGATTATAACCCTATCAGGACAGTCCATCAACAGCCTGCCTTAAGTCTGACAACTTTTAGAATAAACATTTTCTTGATAGAATCTGCCGCTCTAAAATGGCCTTCTGATATCCTGTCTCTGGGAGACTCATAGGTTATTTTGAAAAAGGAAGGAAAGTACGAAGAGGAAGGTACGCATTACCTACTGCTGCGTACTTACCTATACTGGATAATCGATCTTATGCCGACATGCTGGTTTCATTATGTCGGGGTACTGTTCTAGACCCCCCTCCCCGGGTAGGAAGGACCTTGCTGCTTTCCACAGGGCAGCTTGAGACACTACGGATACATGTGGGAAAGAACCTCCCAATAATTTGTGATGCAACCACTTCACACCGCAAGCGTCAAAACGTCACTATCCAAGGTACTTTCGATCAAACCGACCCCGGGACGACCATCTCACAGAGACAACTGCTATCAAAATTTCCTCCCCATTTGAAGTTGTCTTCACAGCTCGCACTCTGATACCCTGCGGCATCCATCTATATAAGTCCTCCACAAACCCCACCAACTTATCCGTACCCCGATTGCGATTGCGACAGCATCCATCCCCGGTCTTCTTCGGTGATCTCTGCCCGTCGAATTCAAAGTGTGCGCATGAGGCTTCTGCCGCCATGCTCTCATTTGACCAAATCCCAGATGAAATCATCCACCAAATACTACATTACATCTCACCAGAAGACAACTTAGTCTCAGTGAGCCCCCTGTCGAGACGCCTGAGCCGGCTTTCCAACGAGCCGATTTTGTGGCGATACTACTGTTTGCACGCCTTCAAGTTCTGGCATCCTAGTCACAAGTTCAATGAGAAACTGGACGAGCCTGCGTCCAGCGTTCCATGGAAGCAATTGTTTCTATTCCGCAAGAGAAGAGATGCCAAGGCTGCAAGCCAGTTCAGTGGAATATTGGCCACCAAACATGGCCGAGTAAGGAATTTTGAAGATATCTGTTTGCTTGGTCTTGACGCCAAGGACTTTCTCTTGGATCAGGCCCAGACACCAGATCATGTCGAAGATGTCCTGGCCAGAAGGTAGGTAACTTTCGACACAACGTTTGTTGGCGCTGTCTAACCAACTCCGGCCAGGTATTTCAGTAATGCCATACTCGCCAGTATGCGCCGCGGGACCGCCATTCAAATTTGGGACAACCTTCGCAGTGATGAGGCACGCGAAGCCTGGAGACCTAACCAAGTTCCGAAAGTTGTGCCCAGAAGGCTAGAGCGCGCGCTTGCTGCTTTTGACATGTTTGTCATACAGGGCGACGTGGGTGATATAGATCACGTAGGTCATCTACCGGTCAATATGTTATATGCCTCCTTGGCGGCTAACCCTTATGGCAGGTTTCCAGGCTACTTGACAAACTCGCAGCCGACTTCCGGAACAGTCACCCCGAGTTCGATGGGCTTTGCGTTCGGGAAAGGGCATTGACTCTGAATCGTTGGATCCGGTCCAACAATCTCACCGGTATGGTCGACCCTGAGACCAATTATCGCAACCTACGGAACTGTCTCCTTGGTCATGCGCTGCGAAATCCGGCTCACCAGTCGCTTCCAATGGTTTCAGCGGCAATTTTCTGCTGCGTCGGCGAGAGGCTGGGATTGAATGCCCACTGCTGTGCCCTACCAGGTCATGTGCTTGCGATGGTCTTTGCGACGCCAGAAGTCACGTTGGATGGCTCCAGAGTCACAGATCCATCAAGGCAACTTGAGAGGATGTACTTGGATCCATACGGTGGCGATGAAGAGTTCAACAAGGAGACACTACGACAGTTCATCGCCCAGGTCGGGTGGCATAGTCTAGATGTCGAAGCAATGGCCCCGGCCGCCGTATCAACCATGATTGGACGCCTCGCACACAATATACGGCATACCAACCTCGTTTACACGTCTCAGGACGTGTCTATAGAGAGATTGGCCGGACTCGAGGCTGGGGCCGCTCTACAGAACCTTGAGCTATCCGTCTACGCCGCCGCCTGGGCAACAACTCTTCTGGACCCGGATGCTTTCGTCGATGTGACATCGCATTTCGCCCTACGATTCAACTCACTGCGCTTCGATGACGCCTGGATCGTGGAAAAGATTTATACTACCCGGCCTCAACCGCATGGTGATGTGTTTCTTGCTGCTCCGAATCCAGAATACATCCTTCGCCTCATTCGCCGGGCAGATGAGCAGCAGCCTGTGATCCGTGACTCACACACGAATCTGGAGTACAAGATTGGCAATGTTGTCCGGCATGGCAGATACGGCTTCGTTGGGGTCGTGACTGGCGGAGAGACGGCTCCTCAAGGATCGTTCCTGTACTACAGGCTATTGTGAGTTAACAGACGAGGCTGACGAACAATGGCAAGATCGCTGACCAATATATCAGGACTCCTCCAAACATGCAAGGGACCTTTTCTTTGGTCAAGGCCTCAAGCCTTGAACTCGTGCGCGACCCTGAAGAGGCAGAATCAGCATTGTTCCCCGACACTGGGTTATTCTTTAAGCGATTCGATAGAGAAAGGTGCACATTAATCCCTTCCAACGACGAGGTGGTCTATACGCCAGTGTAAGCACGTGGAGTTTGATAGCTGGAAGAAGCCGAAGCTTTACTACCTTATTGTTAGCGTACTTCACCAGAAGTTCTGCCTCATGAGAATAAAGAATTTGAACGTCTTGCACACCTGTATGCCCCTCATCTCTGCCTTCTTAAGAGGCAGCGGGATGGCCGTGGAGGCTGTGTTCCATTACTTGAATAGACTTGCTGCTTTGCCGAAGCGACAAGCAAAACCATCTATTCCTTTTTTCCAGACCAGAAACGCCCCTGAAGTGCAAATTTGATATCGACCCCCTCGTAATACTGTGCTAACATCGTGTCTCCCCTTTGCAAGTCACCCTAAGAATTTGCTGCCCAATCCGCGAGTACACCGTGCTCCGCCAGCTTCTGCACCCAGGAGTGGATCGCAGGAGTGTGATCCTTCTTCCGTCCCTGCACACGGTCATCGTCCTCCTTCATGAAGCCGATCTCGGTATTGTACTCTCCCATCAGAGACTTCTGCTTCGTCACCAGGTCGTCGTAGAAATTGAAGAGCTCCGCCATATCTATGGATGGCTTCGCAATCTTTCTCTCGAAAGCTGGATCCACGCGCGCCCGTTCAATATCCAATCCTGATATACCAAAGCCGGCGAGGCGCTCAATCTCGGAGCTCTTCAGAGGCTGACTATTGCCGGCAACGAGACTCTCCCAGCCGTCGAGGTCCTTGGTGCGGCTCTCCAAAAGCTCAAACGAGCGGATCGTGCTCGCGAGTTCTGCCGACAAGATTGTCAACGGGCTTTTGCAGAGCGCGAGGAGATTGAAAGAGAGGGCATTCTCCTCAAACTGGAGCATGCGCGCCTGGATCTCGGGCTGGACCAGATTCGCCCAGTGGACGCCCGTTTCGAGGGGGCCCAGGCACACGGGCCTCGTCTTGAGACCATCCAGCTCCCAGACCGAGCCGTTAGCCGGAACGTAGGCGATGAAGTGGAACCCGGACTCGTCGTCAATCTTTTGCTTCTTGGTTCGCCTCGTCTTCTTTGCGGGTCCCCTGCGCTTCGTCGTCTTCTTCTTCTTCTTGGACTCTGAGGCCTCGGTCTCGAGGAAGAGGTCGGCGTTTAGGTGGTCCATTCGCCGGGTGAAGGAGTTGTGGACGGAGCGGATGAAGGCGTTTGTGCTCAGGGCGTGGCCGCGGAGAGGGGTGCTGAGGCTGGTTGTGGAGTCTTTGAAGGTTTGGAGGTCTTTTCCGAGGTCGAGTCCGGGGCTGTTCATGAGGATGTTTGTCATGGCGACGGTTGCGCAGGCGTTGTCTGTCGTCTATGGGCATTGTGTGAGTGAATCTTGCGGTCGAAGGGGGGGGGGGGAATGAAAAGACATACCTGATTTGCAAACCATACATCGCGGCCGTCGACGACGGCGTCGTCCTCGTAGTTCTCAGAGAAGTATTGGTAGAGAAAGATGAGACCGTAGACGGGTTGCGGAAGAGTCGCGACGTAGTCTTCGTCAACCGTAAAGACCTCTTGGACCTTGACATCCTTGACGCCCATCTCTCGAAGCATAGCATTGAAGAAGGCCTGAAAAGTTTAGTCATTAGTCTGAGGATCAAAGGCTGGTGTAGATGGTGGGAAACGCGGTTCAACGTACAGGTTCAGATTCCACCTCACACCAGCCCTCCCATTCCTTGAGCTCGTCCTTATCCAGTGGCGCCAGAGATTCACGGAGAAGCGTCTGGTAGTCTCTCGCCTCGTGAGAAGCGGCCGTCTCGGTAGCCTTACGCTTAGGATTCCGTCTTGTGTTGGCGGCCATGGCAATGGCAGTGGCAGTAACAGCTTCGCCGTCATCCTCACAGGGCGATTCCTTTCCCTTCCGCAGCCGAGGGGGCTCCGGCGAGAGATCGGGCTCGCCTGCTACCGTGAAAGCGACATTGGTGTGCTGCTGCGGGCTGGACTGGATTGCGTAGATGTCGCGTTCGTGATCTATAGGTGGGGGGACGTCAGATCTTTGTTGGGCTTTGGTCGTTGGAGGCACGACGACTGCTGCGCTTGCCTGGCGACTTCGCAGCTGCCGTCGAGGCATGGGAGGAGGCGTTGGCGCTACTGAGGCCATGACTATACGCGCCGCTGTGGTATAATGTTTTTGATTGCTTGTTTGATGATTTCCGAATGAGGAATTGCGAGTGAAGAGTGATTCTGTAAGAAGCTCGTAGAAAGAGTTGGTTGAAGCAGGTGGTGAAGGAGACAGGCAGCGGTGAGCGGGGGAGAAAGGGGTACAAGAAGGTGAGCAAGATGAAGTTGGTGTTCGGCGATCAGTCGATTCAATGAAAAGAAGAAGGTAGGAGACCTTGTCTACTGATGATGGACAAACATTTCGTTGTTGGTTCCATCAACTGAAGGTGCCTTTGATGTAAAGTTGCCTTTGAGGACCAAGGACAAAGTCAAGGAATTTACAGATGGGACTTCTGGGTTAAAATTAGGAACATGACTTCCATTTACTACCACAGACTTCTGGCTCTCATTCTGGAAAGAACGACATGGAAAATGGGAAAATAGATCATCCTTTGTCGTTGTAATGCAGGGCAAAACATCACCTATTCGACGAGAGAAGATGCAAAGCAGACTTACCTCCTCTGTTACATGTGACGGCTTGACTTGGGAAGGTGTTCATTTCCCATAGAGCCTCCTACTTTCTTGACCTCATGCATGGATGAATTGCCCTATTTCCTTGAACCAAGGCAAATGAGTCGTTGCTTCTATGCTCACTTTGGATTTATATGGTTGGTGATAATAGGCGGCGGTACAGATGTTGTGTCAAGATAAGCTTCAGAACACGGCGGGGATCGGCCATCGACAACGGGCAGGCTGCAGCTCCCCAGCTACGTCAACAGAGGAGGAAGGCGGGTCAGCTACAGCCTACCTATGTACCTCACTGTGTAGTACCTGAGCCTTCCAGCTTTCACACAGCCTCGAGGCCTTGTTCGCCAGATGCCACCAAGCTTGAACCCTGTTAGTATCTCCAAGTGGATCCATCAAGGGGACTCTGAACCAATAATAATCCATCGATACACACCGGGTGGGTGTTGTTGCCAGGCGCGTTTGGACGTGACGAACATTCACTGGAAATTTTGAAGCTTTGGATTCCCGCTGCAGCTTCCCAAGTTCCTTACCTCCACGACGTCAACAATAGCTTGCAACGCCGGGCAAGCCTCTTTAGTACCCGACGGCATCCCCTTTGCATCGCTCCCAGCGTACGATATAATTCATCGTAGCCACACTCATCACACTCCGATTCTTATGAGGCGCCCTTGAAAACGGCATGCGATGAGCGCAACACCAAGACAGCGGACTGGTGGGTTTCCACAGACACCAGCCCGACGACAGGATCCCGATCCGAGCTCCTCTACCTCCTCCCAGAAGAACAGCAACCGCGCATCGTCACTTCCTCAGGCCCCCGAGAGTGCGACTCGAAATGGCCCTGCGACCGAGCCCGTCATTCCTCTGACCATCCTCGATGCTCCCCAACAGCGCTTCTATGCCTTTGCCATATACGTCGGGCTGCTGGCATGGCGGTTTTACGACTGGATCAAGCTTGTGGAGGATAACGACACATCGGCCTGGCTATTCTTGAAATGGGTCTTTATCGACTTTGGCTTTCTTTTCGGTCTCCCGGAAATGAGGATACCATGGCTGGAGTTGTCACAACCTGTGGCTACGGCAATCTTCCTGATTCACGCCTTCTTCAACTTCATGTTGATGTTCAACATTCCGGTATGTGCAGGAGACTAGACAGTTTTATGTCGTTTCTCAGGCTAGGCTAACCACGAACAGCTCCCGTTGCAACCATGGCTTATTGGCTTCCTCAAGGTCTTCTACGACCGAGAGCTAGCCGTCTCAGAGAACACCGTCAAGGTCTCGAGCATTCTGCATAATCATTCCTTGATCATGGGCAGGCAGATTATCAATATCTTGCCGGAAGGGTAAGACTCTACTCGGGCGCAATACTGTCGTTTCTACTGCTAACATTCACCAAGTTCTGCGGTTCTCAACTTCGAGCAAACTCCGTTCTGCATCGGCGAAGGGCGCGAAACGATTCGACTGCCCATACAGTTCAACTCCACGGTGCCTGCCGAGATGGAGCTCATCCGCATCGACCTTGATACCAATCTGGAGGAAACGATTAAGCTGTCCACTAGGGAGGTTCGCAAAATCGCTAAGCAGATCAAGGACCAAACGGCGGAATCAAACCCACTGGCTCACTCTATCGAGTATCCAGTCAAGAAGACTGGTGTGTACCGTCTGGGCAAGGTTCTGGATGAGTACAAGCTCGAGGTCCAGCGCACAACAAGGGACACCTATGTAGTGCCGTGCCCGAAGGCAGGTTTCCGGACGCCCGATAAAGAGGACCGGTGCATCAGGGACTTGTCCAACCTACTTGTTGACGTTACCGGAACGCCGCCCCTGAAAATTGTCTACAGCCGGACGGGAAAAGACAACGACCGCAGCTTTCACTTCCAAAGCCTGCAGCCCGAAGACTATACTTCGCCTTTACTCGGTACACCATCTTCTTCCTTGACTCAGATTGGTGACGAGGACATCTCCTGGGTTAAACCCCATGCGGTGGCTGTGCGCATCAATGAGACCCTGGATAGTCCAGGACAGTGGCAATACGCCGTGGATGAGGTCACGGATGGCTTCGGCAACGTTCAGAAGTATGCTCCGTCTGCCGAAGATGCGGAAGTGCGTCCCCGGCCTAAGCATCTGGCGCGCAACTTTTTCGTCAAGGAGCGACCGAGAGCTCGCTTGCAAGATTGTGACCTGCGCAGACCGGTCAAGGTTGCCAAGGGCCAAAAGGCGAGACTTCCAGTCAGTTTCTCGATAGCTGGTAAGAACCCAGATACTTCGCACACATTGACTTGGGAGTTCTCGCCCATCGACTCTTTGACCAACAGCGGAGACCACGGCGATCAGGTTTCCTTGGGTTCTTTCACCGCTGCCAACTCTCACGACAAGCCATACGTTTCGGAGCCTGGTCTCTACACACTCAAATCTGTTTCTAGTGGATCGTGCGAAGGAGAGGTGCAGGAGCCATCATCTTGCTTGTTGCTCAACCCACTCGAGCCCCAGCTTGCTCTCCGTTCTGAAGAGATACCCGACAAATGTGCAGGTAACTCAGTGGGACTCCGAGTTGATCTGGACTTCATCGGAACGCCGCCATTCGTGGTTCGATACGACGTTGTCGACGAGCAGGGTAAGACCCGACACGAGCGAGTTGAAGCAAAGGGTCTCAGACAACAAGTCGAACTGAGACCCACTGCTGCCGGTCACCACAAGTACATCTTCAAGCAGATCGACGACGCCATCTACAAGGGCCAGCCACTTAGCCCCGAAATGACGTTGGAAACGGACGTCAAGCCAGCCGCCTCCGCACACATCTCGCACCCAACCGGACTCAAGAGCGCTTGTCTTGAACAGGAAGTTGAAGTCGACATTCTTCTTCTCGGCGACGCCCCCTTTACGCTCGAATGGGAGCTGGTGCACGATGGAAAGCGTAAATCCGAACGTGTCACCGACATCGAGGGGTCATCATACAAGATTAAGACTAAGCCTCTTGCAAAGGGCGGAGAATACACACTTGCTCTCAACAGTGTCCAGGATAAGTCTGGCTGTCGCACGTTCCTGAAGGATGAGCTCAAGATCTCGGTTAGGCGCCAGCGGCCCCGCGCAGCATTCGGCCTGCTCGAGAACAAGCGCATCACCAAGGTCATTGAACACGCCGATGTCAAGCTGCCATTGCGTCTTCAGGGCGAAGGACCTTGGACAGTTTCTTACCGCAATGTCGATGGAAGCGATGAGATCTACGAGAAGGTGCTGAGGAATGGTAATGATGTCCTTCCTGTCAGATCCCGAGGCACATACGAGATCGTCAACGTGAAAGACAATCAATGTCCTGGTGTGGTGGACCCTCAGGCTTCCAAGTTTGAGGTCGACTGGTACCCTCGTCCAGAGATCACCGTGGTGCCGTCCGATACTCTCACTTTGGATAAGGGTAAATTCGTCAAACGTGACGTATGCGAGGGGGATATCGACGCCTTCGAGGTCAACCTGAAGGGTAAGTTACACGCCATCTCAGCTCTCGAACTGAAGTACTAACAATTTAAAGGCTCGGCTCCATTCCATGTTGATTACAACATTCAGCACAAACCTCCCCAGGGCTATGCCTCGACCAACAAGAGGGACTTTGACACGTCTCTTAACAAAGCGTCCATTCCGATGGACACCTCCAAATCTGGAGAGTACACGTACCAGTTCTCCGCTCTGGCAGATAACCTCTACAACAGCGAGAAGAACTCCCGGTCTCTCGTCATTGACCAAAGGGTCAATGCCAAGCCATCTGCTGCCTTCGTCAAGCCCGGTCAATCATTCAAGTACTGCAAGACCGAGCAAGACAAGGAAGACACCATTCCCATCACCTTGAGCGGTGTTGCTCCGTTCTACGTCGAGATCGAGATCAAGCATCACAGTGGAACTGTCCCTGAAACGTACAGAATTCCTTCTATCCAAGGCAACACGTACGGCATCCACATTCCCAGGCAGCATTTGCGCCTTGGAATCCAACATGTCCGCATCCGCGAAGTTAGAGACGCTCGCGGATGCCAAAAGAAGTACGAGATTGGTGCGCCGTCTGTGCAAGTTCATCTCCATGACGCTCCCGCCATCTACCCCTTGGAGAGCCGAGGTGACTACTGTGTCGGCGAACGTATTGCCTACACGCTTTCCGGCACGCCTCCCTTTGAGATTTGGTACGATTTCCAGGGCCAGCAACGCAAGGCCAAGTCTAGCACAACCAACTTCCGTCGTATCGCCGAGTCACCCGGCGAATTCACCATTACCTCTATCTCTGACAAGGCCTCGGAGTGCCGCGCCTCTGTCGACATCACCAAGACCATTCACCCTCTGCCCGCCGTCAAGATCAGCAGGGGCCGACAGACTCGTGTGGATATCCACGAAGGCAACGAAGTGGAGATTCTCTTCGAGTTCTGGGGCACTCCGCCATACGAATTCACATACACCCGCAGCTCCAATGCCCGCAAGGGCCAGAAGAGCGTGGTTCTCGAGACACGCCACGACGTCTCGTACGAAAGCAGCAAGATCATCCGCGCCAGCCAAGAAGGTACATACGAGGTGGTCGCCATCAAGGACAAGTTCTGCGCCTTCTCTACCCAGCAGGTTGCCGACAGCGGCAAAGAGCAAAAGCTACTTAAATACTAGAATGAATTACAACGAAACTGGGGCAAAGGGGGGTATTTTCGGAATGGATACACACTTGCTTGGGCTTGTTGTTGTGTGACGAGAAAAGAGGCATGTTTTGTGTATACGTCTTTTGTTGGTGTGCATAGGCATTTTTATATCATGGCACGGCGTTACAGACAGGGGAAAACACCAAGGTTGAATAGGGCTATAATCAGCATGACCAAAGACAATTTCTTTTTGTAATCACTTGACTTGGCCGTGATTCAATGTACAGACATTCCGATACGTGACCAAAAGAGAAGAATGACATGGTGAAACAAAACGAACTTTTGATGCTCTTGGACTTTTCCTAACCTCGCTATGATGGACCCAAATTACAATATCTACATTTTTCATAGATCCGTCTCTCTCTTCCTCTATTCGGTGAGCTCAATCTTCTTGATCAAATCACCACCAATTCTAGCAATCTCCAACAGCACAGCCGACTTATTCACCTCGACGACGTCACCCTCCTCCTCCTCGTCATCGCCGTCGCCCTCCTCGACGCGGTGGAAGTTGTACGGCAGCCCGACGCGGAACTTTTGCCGACTGCGCAGCTTGGGCTGCCAGATGGCGCCGATGACGGCGTCGCCGGCGGCCCCGTGGAAGAAGACGAGGGTATCCTCGTACGCCGCCTCGAGCTCTCGCAGCAGCACCGTCGCGGGGTGTCGCGTGAGCGGCAGTGGGATCTTCCCCGTGCGCTCGTCGAGGTTCTTGAAGAGGGAGGTGCGGGTCCCGGCCTCGGAGGCGGCGTCGCGGGCGACGCGTTTAAGGCCCGAGGTGGAGAGGTGGAAGAGGACGTCGTAATCTGCCAGGGACGGCTGGAAGAGCTCTGCGACGTCGAGGCGGATGCCTTGCTCTTTGATCTTTCGGCTGGCGGCTTTGGCAAGGCGGGTCATGCGGGTTGCGAGGAGTTTGGAGGGTCCTTGGCGGGTGTAGGCGAGGCCGAGGTGGTCGTGCGGGGTTGCGACGAAGAGGACTGCGTGGGCCATATTTGGGTCGCGGGCGCGCCAGGCTTCGAGGTGGTGTTGGGACACGGCGCGGTCGTCGGCGGTCATGTCGTCGGAGGAGTCGACGACGAGGGCCTCGTCGCGCCAGTCCCAGCGGGCGAGGAAGAGGATTGTGCGGAGGAAGCCTGCTACCGTGCTGGAGGGGACTTTCCAGGGGTGCGGGTTGAGGAAGACGTGGAGGACGAGGAGCTCGATGAGTTCTTCCGAGAGGTGGCCTGCGAGCTTGTGCGCGTTGAACCAGTGCTTGACGAGGCGGATTGTGTTGGAGAGGGTGGTGAAGCGGGTGCAGTAGGTTGTGATTGTCTGGGTGTGGAGGGGTAGGTGCTTGTGGCGCCAGTTGAGGTTGAAGAGGGCCTCTTCGGCCTCGACTCTGCTCTGGGGGTTCAGGGTCTTGTTCCTGGCTTGGCGGTCTAGGAGGGTCTCTTCGAGCTCTGCGTAGATGCGCAGGCGGAAGGCGGCGCCGTTGGGGTAGATGATGTCTAGGTAGGCGAGGTTGTCGATGTCCCGTGCTGCGTTATCGCGGCCGAGGCTTGTGGAGATGTTGTCGTGGGCGGCGCGTAGCCGACGGTCAATGTCGAGGAGGAACTCGATTTTGGTCTCCTGGATTGCGACGAGGTTCTCGGGCCACTTGCTGGATGCCTCAAAGTAGAGGTTTACGTCCATGGGCGGAGGGGCGGATTTCTGGGAGAGCGCAAAGGGCGGCGTGACGGACGCGGATCGCAGTTCGGGGACGACGGGGGCGATTTGTCTGACCGAGAGCGGCATCTCCTCCAGGCCGCGGATGTCCTGCTCGAGCGTGGTGAAGGCCTTCCTCGCTGCCTCAAAGGATTCCCTGTCGAACGGTGAGATGTCCAGGGAAGGCGGAATGTCAGCCTCGTGGAACCGCAGGTCGCCGGCGCCGAGGCTCACGTGGCGCTGGAGGACGTAGCGGACGATTTCCTCGCAGATTTCCGCAGACGTCTGCCTCGTCCACTGCACGCACTCGAGGATGCTGCCGTCCTGGAAGCGACGGAGCTCGGCCTTGTCACCCCAGAACTTGCGGAACTTGGCCGCCTCCTTCTCGAGCTCGGCCGAGGGACCGTACTCCATCAACCGACCCATGTTGGCGGGGTCGAAGATGACGCCGACTTGGATGTTGGACAGGTTCTTGGGCTGGGTGCTGGTGATTGACCACGGTGCCGGTTCTTGGCTCGTGAAGTGGATCAGCTGTGACCTCTCCTTCAACGCCTTCTTCAGAACGGTGTAGGCCTTGAAGCTCAGATCCCATACGGCGCCTCGACGGTCCGGGTTGGTGCTCTTTGCGTTGCTGTCCACGTTTTGGATCTCGAAAATGCTATCGAACAGGTGCAACGGCAAGTCGGCTTTGGTGATGAAGGTCGGCTCGAACTGATTGGCCAGAGTATCGTTGAGCACTTCCATAGTCGTGTTGGCATGGAAATGGAGGAGGCTCGCCGACCAGGGGCTCATCTTGTACAGAATGTTGACCTCACGTTCGGGGTCGAACATGACGGGCCCGTTCTCCCGAATGAGGTCGGCGCCCAGCTTGTACGTGCCAAAGACAAATGGCTTCTTGGCAAACTCGGTAGACGCAAGGAACTGGACTGTGGCCTTGAACAGCTCAGTGCTGCTCAGAGCCGAAGAAAGCGCCGGCTGACCGTTTCGTCCACCAGTCTGCAGCAGCAACGCCATCATGATTCCCCATTCAAAGTGGCCGAATCCACCCTTGGCCAGCGAGCTGCCCAGACCTCGCTGTTGGAGCCAGATCCGTCCGAGTATGCAAGCGTCTGCAAAGGCTGCGCAATCCGTCTTGGCTCGGGCGAGGACCCGCAGATACGTGACAAAGGTGTCTTCAGCCTTGATCGTCGAGTTGTAGAATGGTGTAGATACAGTCGACTCCTTGGCGTTCTCCGGCTGTCCGTTTCTGTTGCTGTTGTACGCGGGATGCAACTTCTTCTTGGGGAAAACACCTTCGGGCGCGCAAGGGATGATTCTGATGACGAAGTCTGCCTTCGAGGATCCCGATTCGGTCTTTTCGCCACTCTCGTCGGTTTCTGAAGACTCGGATGTTGAAGAGGGCCTGATGGAGAGGACGGGTAGAAGGGCGTTGCCGTTTAGATTCTCGAATTCTAGGTCGGCAGATCCTGCCAGCCCCTTGCGCAAGGCGGCCGCAATGTTCGCAATGTAGTATGCTCTACGATAAAAGTAGCGCATGTTCTGGTGATCCTTTTCTTGAAACAGCGAAGCCGGCATCTGCACAATCATGTCCACACCCTTGTTGGTCTGAGCCTGGATCATCGTCCTCGAGACATAGCTGCCGACGACATTGTAAGCGGCGGGCTTCTCGTATGAGAGCTTGTACGGCGCATCGTCGGCGGGTTTCGGGTCCGGGTAGGGAATCTTGATCTTATTCGTCTTTTGGAACTTGCGCGTGGCTTCGGCGATCTATATATAACATGGTTAACACAAACCTATCTGGCGGGGGAGCAACATCATTGGGGGGTCACGAACAGGAGTAGGGCCGTGGGACTCAATTCCTTGAATGAGGTTCCTGATCTTGTGCAAAAGAGAGTCGGCGCCATCGAGAGTCTCGGCGTAGTCGACCTTGACTTCCTTCAACAGTTCGTCCGTCTGTAGGACGAATGGACTCGCCGTCGCAATGTTGGCGGCGATCTTGGAGCCGCCCTTGTGGGAGACCTTGCGTCGCTTGGCGCTTTGTTCCATTTTGGCGACTTGAACGTTTCAGCTCGGTGTATATGATGTACAGGTGGCCTGTCCAATTCGTGACCGACAAGCGCAATGGTACAGAATCACAGCAATACGGGTCGCAACCGCAGATCCATTCGACTGCTGCACCAAAGACGCTGCGATGCTGGGAAATTTTTTGAGCGTGGGGCAGCCGATAAGAGCTGGGAGAAAACTTATCCCTGGCCGACAGTCCGATAAGACATTGGACTGTGCGATGGATCCACTTTAACTTTCCGGTCGCCAGTCAGCCGGTTTCAGGCTTGAACCCCCCCGCCATTGAAGCAGCGGATAAGGTAACTGCACCTCAGCCCTGCAGCTATGGGGTTGGATAAATATTAGACAGAACATAGAAAGGTCCCATTGAACTGGACCATCATGCAACTATATGGACTACACAGTTCGTTTGGTTATTCAACAGCAAAAGTGTCATCAAAAGCTCACTATGGTCTCTCTTTTGTTGGGGGGCAATTGTGTTGCAACAATGGCCGAGGATACAGCAGAGGGGCTAGCGGAACACACCGGAGGCTTCTCCACAACATCGGATGGCAACGAGCCGCTCGAGTGCCGGACTGCGTACCGAAGGTTCGGAGCTAATGTTGACAGACGCAGGGGACCGCAGAGCTCCAAACCTCGCCAGCGGCCCAGCGTGCGCCTCGAGAGGTACCTGTGTGTCGTGCTTGCCGCCGGTATCGCAGTGACAAGTAGTCGGTTGGCTGGGGATTTTGCTATGCATTAATACATTGTCGAGGAGGCCTGTTCGGAACTGAGGTTGGAAATTCCTGACTTTTGTTCCGCTTCGGCAGAGTCTTCGGCAAACGGCGCCGCTTCCCGAACCGATCCCCGAATTTGCCCTTGTAACCTCGTTTATAGTTGTATGATTGATGTTTTGAAATTCAGGTTTCCCTCTGGTGATGCTGTTACTGTGAAATCCAGGATAGAGAATCTGTAGACAAAACAAAGCATAGGTGCTACTGGGTATGCACTCCCTACATCAGAGGCTCAGAATTGTCTTTGCGGGGTTCAGACGGGGTCAAGGGGAAAGCTGGAGGTGGACTTTTCCCAGTTTGCCGTCACCCCAGAGCCCAAGCCGCAAGAACATTTAGCCCCGCCACTTTCCGAGTCGCGGAACGTGAGAGGGGGGACTGCTTAGGTAACACACCCAAAAGGTGCCTCTCCCTAATAGAGCATTCTGAAGGAGCTTGCCGTCTACTGTACGAATAGGTACGTTCTCAGACTCGCCGGCCACTGCGGCCAGCGGTCCAAGCTTGAACCCTCGTCCTTCCTCTTGCCGAGCTCAATCCCGAAGGGATGGGGCGGAATCAGGACCCCCCCCCAGACATGTTCCCCAATCCACATAACTGCATGCTACGCTCGGCGGCAATTCACGGTCTTGGAGCTAGGTCCTGGGGGATAAACGTAGATGCAATAAATTGGCCGGGGCCCCTTCGGAATCCCTCATGACGGAGAGCGTTTCTTCACTCTTTCTCCCTCCCCAATTCCTCTCTCCGGCTTCATTCTCCTCTCCTGTCGATAGCTTCTTTGTCGTCGTCACTCCTGCGTACATCGGCCTCTTCCAATCCGCTGCTCAACCACACTCTCCGGTCCTTGTAAACCCCCCTTCGTAGTCACGTACTACCATCTCACACACCCTCACACACCACGATGCCTTCAGCAGCTCTGTGTGCTCGCTCATTGCGGGCTTACGCTCGCCATGGCTCCAACGTACGTTCCAATTGAACCGGCAGTGACAAAAGTTGGCCCGCATAGCTTCAAACTAACCCTTTCGCCCCGATCAGCACACTGCCATTCTTGCCCGCGCCTTCTCAGCATCTGCGCGGAGGCCAGAGATCAACAAGGTCTACCCTTCAGCTACTGAGGCCCTCAAGGACATGAAGCCCGACTCCACACTCCTCTGCGGTGGCTTCGGTCTCTGCGGTGTTCCCGATACCCTGATCGACGAGGTTCTGAACAAGCCCGAGATCACCGGCATCACCGCCGTCTCTAACAACGCTGGTACCGATGCCTCTGGCCTTGGCAAGCTTCTCAAGACGAAGCAGATCAGCAAGATGATTGCCAGCTACATTGGCGAGAACAAGACCTTTGAGAAGATGTACCTCACCGGTGAGGTCGAGCTTGAGCTTACCCCCCAGGGTACCCTCGCTGAGCGCTGCGCCGCCGGCGGTAAGGGTATTCCGGCCTTCTACACCCCGGCTGCCTTCGGCACCGTGGTGCAGACTGGAGAGCTTCCCCTCCGCAACAAGCCCGATGGCTCTCCCGACCAGTTCTCCTACCCTAAGGACGTCAAGGTCTTCAACGGCAAGTCCTACCTCCTCGAGGAGAGCATCGCCGGTGACTACGCCTTCGTCAAGGCCTACAAGGCCGACAAGCTCGGAAACTGCCAGTTCCGCCTGGCCGCCAACAACTTCAACGGCGCTATGGGCCGCAACGCCAAGATGACCATTGTTGAGGCCGAGCACATTGTCGAGCCCGGCGAAATCTCCCCCGAGGCCGTCCACCTGCCCGGCATCTACGTCAAGCGCGTCATCCAGAGCACCACCCCGAAGAACATTGAGAAGTACACCTTTGCCAAGGACCCCAACGACGCCGACGCCAAGAAGGCCCTAGGCACCGGCGACACCGCCGCCAAGCGCGAGCTCATTGTCCGCCGCGCCGCCAAGGAGTTCAAGAACGGCATGTACGCCAACCTGGGCATCGGCATGCCAATGCTCGCACCCGGCTTCGTCGGCCCCGAGGTCGAGGTCCAGCTGCAGTCCGAGAACGGTATCCTCGGTCTCGGCCCCTACCCCACCAAGGGCAACGAGGACGCCGACCTCATCAACGCCGGCAAGGAGACCGTCACCCTTAAGCCCGGTGCCGCTGTGTTTGGCAGCGAGGAGAGCTTCGGCATGATCCGCAGCGGCCGCATCAACCTCACCATCCTCGGTGCCATGCAGGTCAGCGCCAACGGCGACCTCGCCAACTGGATGTTGCCCGGCAAGGTCAAGGGTTTCGGTGGCGCCATGGATCTCGTCAGCAACCCCAGCGCGACCAAGGTCGTTGTGACCATGGAGCACACCGACAAGAAGGGCAACGCCAAGATTGTCAAGCAGTGCGCTTTCCCCTTGACCGGCAGAGCCTGCGTTTCAAGAATCATTACGGAATTGGTAAGTCTCTTCTACCCCTGCACTGATCCAGATCCCGTGGAATGACAGTATACTAACATGTTATGTAGGGTGTCTTTGACGTCGACTTCGCCAACGGACTGACCCTCATCGAGATTGCGGACGGAGTTACGGTGGAGGAGATCAAGAGCAAGACCGAGGCGCCCTTCACCGTCGCCGACGACCTGAAGCCCATGTTGTAAAAAGGAGTATATTGTACGAGAAGATCTTTCTTGGAGAATGAATGAGTCTGTGGAGGAGGTATATACCCGTCGCGATGGGTACGCCATTGTCATCATCTAGAGTACGGCGTCAAAGCTTAGGGATCCAAACGATAGCCATGATTTTCGCATTTCCATCCTATTGGTTCTACATATGCTCAAACTGCTCATGCCGTTGCTAAACGTGAAACTCCTAAACGCCAGTGGATGCAAAGGGGGTAATAATCATGTCCTAATCGTGTTATGCTGTTGGCCCTACCCTCCCAATCTAGAGTAGCGTGAGTGACTGTTATCTTACACTCAGTGGGTAGAGTCCCGTAGCATTTTCAGCTCCAGCCCTCCCCGTGTTCCGCATCCCCCTCAAAGAAGATCTCAAGAACCCATAAAAGACTGCAAAATGTCATCGAGTCTCCGCCTCTTCTTTCTATTCGGATTCAACCCCGTCTCGACCTTTCCAAGCTCAACCTTGGGCCTCAACGACTCCGTCGGCTTCCGCACCGACAACTCCTGCTTGCTGCCCACCCCCGACGGCCTCCTAAAGAAGGTATACCTAGACGTGGCAAACAATCCCCGGCGCACATACGACACGGCCGGCGTGATGCCCGGCCTGCCGGAGCCGCAGTGGCCCAGCTGGAGACACGCGAGCGGCTTCGCGGGCAACACCAGCTTCTCCGAAACCGCCGTGAGAGTACTCGTCTTTAGACCCGCTCTCTTGAGGTCTGCGTCCCCTGAGAGTTGGCCGAGGAAGGAGTACAGCCAGAACCCCCACGTTTCAAAGGGGAAGCCCTTGCAGGTTTGCGCCTCGTAGCCTGGCACGTCGACATACATGGATAGATTCCTCTTGGCCGCCTCGCTGAGGTGGTCCAGGAACAGAGGTGCGCCGTCCTGGCCGGAGGCGTCGATCGTGATGGGCTGGTTACTGCTCTGGCAGAAATTCATCAGCCCGTCGTCGATGTTGCGCGCCATGCCCTGCAGCTGTCTCGGCTTGCTGTCCTCCTTGATCTCCTCGACGGCGCCGTCGAAGAGTAAGAGGTACCACAGCAGAGAATCGTGAGGGCCATGCAGAGGCTCGTCCAAGTCCCAGCAAGTCTCCTTCGCGGTTGCCCAGGCGTCCCGCCAGTCGCTCCTCGACGCGTTGACGTCGTATAGTGCCAGCGCGGGGAACTTGGAGACGTACTGCAGCGAGCGCGTCGTGACGGACTCGTCGCCCCAGAGGCGGAGGACGCGTAGGAGCGGGAAGGGATCGTCCATTTCGGACCAGCTCCTTACGAGGCGGTCGTCGACTTTGGGGAAGCTGGGGACATTTTGGTGCTCGTCATAGGCTGACGCCGACGACGCCGGCTCAATGATTTCGAGGATGGCGAGGTTCTTGAGCTTGGCTAGGGCCAGGAGCTCGTTCTCGCCAAAGGAGCAGGATCCCGTGATGGTTATGTGCGTTACAAAGTCTACGTTGGGGGACTCGAGCGGTTTGAGATAGTGGCGGAGACTCGGTGCGCTCGGTTGACATATGTGTTGGCGGTAGCGGTATAGGCCCAGCGTCTTTCCGTCGTCTTCGGCAAGGAGGAATTTGGAAATGACCTTCCAGGCTTGGAAGCATACACCTCTATATATCAAAAGAAACGAATGAATATCTTGGGAGGGAGAAAATATGGTATTTGAGAGAGATATAGAGAGGCTCAGGTAGAAGGGACCAACCTATTCTCTAAGAGTCGCCATATCCTCCACAAGTACCGCCGCGGCAGATCTTCACGGGCGAGATGCTGTTCTTCCACGTCGCCAATATTCTCTGCTATCGTGTGCACCGCCATATCGGCGAGGGATCTCGCGCCTCTCCTGCCTTGGCCGCCGCGGCCTCTTCGTGGCTGCCGGCCGGTCCGCCGTGACCAGTCCCGGCCATTTTGGTAGGTGTCGGGGGGACGCTGTGCGACGACTTCTTTGAAGACGTGTCCGTTTTTGTCATACATGAGAACAGATCAAGTAAAAACACTGAGAAGATAGCTTAAGAGGTCGGAACAGCCTACAGGTATAACTGTATTGAATCAAGTTGAGGATTCGTCATGGTCACGGTGATGGGTGAGGTGAGATGACGGGTGAGCGAGGGACGGACTCTTGTCAGAGACCGAAGCACCGTGTTAATACTGTATGTTCTATTTCTGCACTGTACAGTCCAGATAACCTCACGCCCGAATTATACCCTCTGCCACGGGCAGGAAACTTTAGCACCCAGTAGAGGCAGGGCGCATTCAGGTCATAGGTTCAAAAAACCAACTTGACGACGTCAAGTACGGCATTTAATCGACCATGGCTCGATCACGGCATCTCACTCAACATGGAATAGGTAGGGAGTATGTATCGCTGCAAAAAATTTCTCCAATCACCAATACAGCCGAAGCTGCCACGGGTCAGAGGGTAAGTGTGCGAGTAAAGTGCGTCAGTCTCTCCTCCTGTTTCCCCTCCAGACACATTCATTGATAACGTGAAAGCCAGAGTGAATAAGGAGGATTTATATGTTTTATGATTAGGTAAAGAAGAAAAAGAGAGAAAAGGAAAGTGCAGGCTTTTGCGCGCGATCTCAGCC